>APFE030193851.1:86682-108420 GCA_000404065.3 Pinus taeda
TATGAGTGGGACTCTTGTGGAACTCACACCACTTTCCTGTGTCCTTCTTCGGCTTCATGGTGTTGTTCTTTTCTTGCGGCTTTGATGGGTTGTCTTGGTTCACCCCGCCTTGGCTTTGTCCTTTGGGCTTCGGATTTGTAGACCCAAAGTCTTGCTTCTTCTGTTTGAACTTTTGCCCGATTTTGACAGTGTATCGGTATGCCGTGCCGAGTGAGGAGATGTTCAGGAACTCCATCTCTTCCTGGATGTATCTGTGTAGGCAGCCACGATATTTGAGTACTAGATGCAGATCGGAATCTTTGATACCCAACTGTGTGCGAAGGGTATGAAAAATGTTTGTGAACTCTGGCACATCTTGGTCCCGTCCCTGCCGCAACGTGGTCCACTTTATGTATTTGTCCTCATAGCTTTTGACAGGGTAGTACTGCTCCTTGATGGCATCCCAAAATGAATCCCAAGTGGGTGTGGCTGAAAATAGTACATCAATTTCCTGGGGTCGCAACTTTGGCATACGATCTCCATTTGACGTGTATGATAGCTCGTTAGAAAGATCTATCCAAGAGCTACCACTTTAGGAAGGGAAACATCGGTCCATGGACCCATGTTGCCCCCAGATTTCCCACAAAACGTCGTTTAGGGCCTCAAAACGGCTCTGGAAGTTCAGGACCCGAAAAAAATGCTAAAAATAGTAAATTGTGCTACAATTATGGAAACTGAAAAACTGAAAGAGACAGTTGCGGGGGTCCAAATGGGATAGGTTGGTTGCCACCAACATCCACCTGGATCATTCCTCCCCCCTTAGGAAGCAATGGTCCCCATTACGTTGAGTTCCTCCATCTACTGAACTTGTCCTACAATCTTTAATGTGTCCAGTAATGGTGGGAAGCATGGTCGATGACAATCCACATTGAATACTTGGTGGAGGTGAAGGAGTGGAGGAATGATGTGCTCCAAAGCATTGTTCCCCACAGCCTTGGTACTACTGTAAGGACCATGTCGGAGTGGTCTGAGCTTCTGATCGGTTCTTGTAAGGCATTCTTTCTGTCGATGCAACCAGACTTTGTTGCCCACCTGAAACTTGTGTGGTACCCCTGTGGGTGAGGAGAAGTTGTTCCTGTGTTTTTTCATGACAGTATCCCTTTGCTGCTACTGCTACGTGGAGGAACCCTTTGCGGGGGTCATGGATGTAGCAACAATCTTCCCCTTACTTTGGGAGCGAACCAGATAGAAAATGGATTTCCTAGTCTAGGAGATGATCTTGCTGCCTTTCTTCACAGTGATCAAAGAGGTGCGGTAGGTGGGGCTACCTTCAGTATCCTTTATAATGAATTACACAAAGAAATAATGAATGCACGAGGCCTTGACACATACAAAGCATGTCACCTCCACAAGTATGGTTGGCCTAATAATACATCACAAACATCCAGAGGTGTAACACCACATAATACCTCGTCTATGAAGGGCTTGATGCTGTAGGGAAGGCGACACTGCTAGAGAACTTTGAGATCTCGTCCTTTGTGAAGCCACCCGATATTGTACGGTTGCAGGTGTGGTGTATTCGGTAGGCCCAACCGCTTCACGACCTCTGCTGAAATGAGGTTCTTTTGGCTGCCACTGTCAACAATGAATTGCAGTGGTCAACCCTTCACCCACATCTGTGAGTGGAAAAGGCGTTCCCCCTCCTCTGGATCATCGGGCTCATTTTTCTGGATCTTGGCCATGGCAACAGTGGCGCTGGGATCCGCATCAATGATCTGCTTCCTTTTTCCATTCCCCTTGTTGGGTTCTGGCTCAGGGTCGAAACATGCATCTAATTCGGAAACCTTCAACTCAGCCACCAATGACTGCTTGGTCCGACACTCACTTGTGTTATGAGTGGGACTCTTGTGGAACTCACACCACTTTCCTGTGTCCTTCTTCAGCTTCGTGGTGTTGTTCTTTTCTTGTGGCTTTGATGGGTTGTCTTGGTTCACCCCGCCTTGGCTTTGTCCTTTGGGCTTCGGATTTGTAGATCCAAAGTCTCGCTTTTTCTGTTTGAACTTTTTCCCAATTTTGACAGTGTATCAGTATGTCGTGCCGAGTGAGGAGATGTTCAGGAACTCCATCTCTTCCTGGATGTATCTATGTAGGCAGCCACGGTATTTGAGTACTAAATGTAGATCAGAATCTTTGATACCCAACTGTGTGCGAAGGGTATGAAAAATGTTTGTGAACTCTAGCACATCTTGGTCCCATCCACTTTATGTATTTGTCCTCATAGCTTTTGACAGGGTAGTACTGCTCCTTGATGGCATCTCGAAATGAATCCCAAGTGGGTGTGGCTGAAAATAGTGAGCCTGTGCTTTCAACCTTTTTCTCGCAGTAGGTTTCCCACTAGTCCTTGACGTGGGGGGCTACTTTAAGAAGAGCGAAAACAATCTTTTCCTGACTCGAAAATTCATGAACAGAAAGATAACCCTCTAGTAGATTTAACCATTTATCTACGACATCTACGTCTATTTGACCCTCGAATATGGGGATTTCAAAATTAACTTGTACCTTAAACGGTGTGGCGTTTCCAGAGTAGCTGTTGGAAGTCGATGCGTCGCCTCTGGGTAGCCGTTGAAGGATCTGGGCAAAGTTGTCCGTCATCGCATTCCTTTGTCGCTCGAGGGCTTCTTCGAGCAAGATTTTGATAGGATCTCCTACCCCTTCATCTTTCCTTTCATCCGCCTTGGGAGGTCATCGAGATTTGTGAGGCTGGTCTTGCAAAGGTTCGACCAGTTCAAGCCCTAACTCCTTCTATCCCAACCTCGTTGGGGACATGCAAAGAAAAACAGAGAAAAAGCAGACCGCTCTGATACCACTGATCCAGACTTAAACAAAGAACACAACAAATTACAGAGATAACCATAAACACAGATATGCAGCGGAAATAATACTTCATTTCATTAATGTAAAATACTGAAATATGCTTACAAACAGTAATGGAAATAAATCAGCTAGGACGATGATAGCTTATCTCTAAGAAGAGATGTGGTGGCTACATGCCTCTGAACTATGTTACAATGAGGCTCGAAGACCTATTTATTGTTGAGAAACAATGGAAAATCCTTCACATCCCAAAACCTAACCTTAGAAGATGAAACACCAAGTTATGGGCCCCGTTTGGGTAAATTGGTACATCAATTTCCTGGGGTCGTAACTTTGGCATACGATCTCCGTTTGACGCGTACGATAGCTCGTTAGAAAGATCTATCTGAGAGCTACCACTTTGGGAGGGGCAACATCAGTCCATGGACCCATGATGCCCCCAGATTTCCCAAAAAACGTCGTTTAGGGTCTCAAACCGGCTCCGGAAGTTCAGGACCCGAAAAAAACTGCTAAAAATATTAAATTGTGCTACAATTATGGAAACAAAAAAACTGAAAGAGACAGTTACGGGGGTCCAAATGGGATAGGTTGGTTGCCACCAACATCCACCTGGATCATTCCTCCCCCCTTAGGAAGCAATGGTCCCCATTGCATTGAGTTCCTCCATCTGCTAAACTTGTCCTACAATCTTTGATGTGTCCAATAATGGTGGGAAGCATGGTCGACGATGGTCCACATTGAACACTTGGTGCAAGTGAAGGAGTGGAGGAATGATGTGTTCCAAAGAATTGTTCCCCATAGCCTTGGTACTACTGTAAGGACCATGTAAGAGTGGTCTGAGCTTCTGATGGGTTCTGGTAAGGCATTCTTTCTGTTGATGCAACCAGACTTTATTGCCCACCTAAAACTTGTGCGGTAACCCTGTGGGTGAGGAGAAGTTGTTCCTATGTTTTTTCATGACCGTATCCCTTTGCTGCTGCTACTGCATGGAGGAACCCTTTGCGGGGGTCATGGATGTAGCAATGATCTTCCCCTTACTTTGGGAGCAAACCAGATAGAAAATTGATTTCCTAATCTGGGAGGTGAGCTTGCTGCCTTTCTTGGCAGTGATCAAAGAGCTGGCGGAAGGTGGGGCTACCTTCAGTATCCTGTATAATGAATTACACAAAGAAATAATGACAACACGAGGCCTTGACTCATACACAACATGTCGCCTCCACAAGTATGGTTGGCCTAATAATACATCACAAACATCCAGAGGTGTAACATCACACAATACCTCATATGTGAAGGGCTTGATGCTGTAGGGAAGGCGGCATTGTTGGCGAACTTTGAGATCTCGTCCTTCGTGAAGCCACCGGATACTGTACGGTTGTGGGTGTGGTGTAGTCAGTAGGCCCAACCGCTTCATGACCTCTGTAAATGAGGTTCTTTTGGCTGCCACTGTTGACAATGAATTGCAGTGGTGAAGCCTTCATCCACATCTGTGAGTGGAAAAGACGTTCCCCCTCCTTTGGATCATCGGGTTCATTTTTCTCGATCTTGGCTGTGGCAACAGTGGCGCTGGGATCCACATCAATTATCTGCTTCCCTTTGCCGTTCCCCTTGTCGGGTTCTGGTTCAGGGTCGAAACATGCATCTGATTTGGAAGCCTTCAACTCGGCCACTAGCAACTGCTTGGTCCGACACTCACTTGTGTTATGAGTGGGAATCTTGTGAAACTCACACCACTTTCCTGTGTCCTTCTTTAGCTTCATGGTGTTGTTCTTTTCTTGCGGCTTTGATGGGTTGTCTTGGTTCATCCCACCTTGGCTTTGTCCTTTGGGCTTCGGATTTGTAGATCTAAAGTCTCGCTTTTTCTGTTTGAACTTTTGCTCGACTTTGACAGCGTATCAGTATGTCGTGCCGAGTGAGGAGATGTTCAGGAACTCCATCTATTCCTGGATGTATCTGTGTAGGCAGCCACTGTATTTGAGTACTAGATGCAGATCAAAATCTTTGATACCCAACTTTGTGTGAAGGGTATGAAAAATGTTTGTGAACTCTGGCACATCTTAGTCTCGTCCCTACCGCAACGTGGTCCACTTTATGTATTTGTCCTCGTAGCTTTTGACAGGGTAGTACTGCTCCTTGATGGCATCCCGAAATGAATCCCAAGTGGGTGCGGTTGAAAATAGTGAGCCTGTTCTTTCATCCTTTTGCTCGCAATAGGTTTCCCACCATTCCTTGACGTGGGGGGCTGCTTTGAGAAGAGCGAAAATAATCTTTTCCTAACTCGAAAATTCATGAACAGAAAAATAACCCTCTAGCAAATTGAACCATTTATCTACAGCATCTGTGTCTATTTGACCCTTGGATATGGGGATTTCAAAATTAACTTGTACCTTAAACGGTGTGACATTTCGAGAGTAGCTATTGGAAGCTGATGCGTCGCCTCTGGGTAGCCGCTGAAGGATCTGGGCAAAGTTGCCCATCATCGTGTTCCTTTGTCGCCCGAGGGTTTCTTCGAACAAGATTTTGATAGGATCTCCTACCCTCTCATCTTTCCTTTCATCCGCCATGGGAAGCCGTCGAGATTTGCGAGGCTAGTCTTGCAAAGGTTCGACCAGTTCAAACCCTAACTCTTTCTATCCCGACCTCATTGGGGACATGCAAAGAAAAACAGAGAAAAAGCAGACCGCTCTGATACCACTGATCCAGAATTAAACATGTTCGCAACAAATTACAGAGATAACCATAAACACAGATATGCAGCGGAAATAATACTTCATTTCATTAATGTAAAATACTGAAATATGCTTACAAACAGTAATGGAAATAAACCAGCTAGGGTGATGGTAGCTTATCTCTGAGAAGAGATGTGCTGGCTACATGCCTCTGAACTGTGTTACAATGGGACTCGAAGGCCTATTTATTGTTGAGAAACAATGGAAAACCCTTCACATCCCAAAACCTAACCCTAGAAGATGAAACGCCAAATTATGGGCCCCGTTTGGGTAAATTGGTACATCAATTTGCTGGGATCGTAACTTTGGCATACGATCTCCGTTTGACGTGTACGATAGCTCATTAGAAATATCTATCCGAGATCTACCACTTTCAGAAGTGTAACATCAACCCATGGACCCATGTTTCCCCCAGATTTTCCAAAAAACGTCGTTTAGGGCTTCAAAACAGCTCCGGAAGTTTAGGACCCGAAAAAAACTGCTAACAATAGTAAATTGTGCTACAATTATGGAAACTGAAAAACTGAAAGAAACAGTTGCGGGGGTCCAAATGGGATAGGTTGGTTTCCACCAACATCCACCTGGATCATTCCTCCCCCCTTAGGAAGCAATGGTCCCCATTACGTTGAGTTCCTCCATCTGCTGAACTTGTCCAGCAATCTCTGATGTGTCCAGTAATGGTGGGAAGCATGGTCGACGACGGTCCACATTGAACACTTGGTGCAGGCGAAGGAGTGGAGGAATGATGTGCTCCAAAGCATTGTTCTCCATACCCTTGGTATTGTTGGAAGGACCATGTCGGAGTGGTCTGAGCTTCTTATGGGTTCTGGTAAGGCGTTCTTTCTGTCGATGCAACCAGACTTTGTTGCCTGCCTGAAACTTGTGTGGTACCCCTGTGGGTGAGGAGAAGTTGTTCCTGTGTTTTTTCATGACCGTATCCCTTTTCTACTGCTGCTACGTGGAGGAACCCTTTGCGGGGGTCATGGATGTAGCAACGATCTTCCCCTTACTTTGGAAGCGAACCAGACATAAAATGGATTTCCTAGTCTAGGAGATGAGCTTGCTGCCTTTCTTCGCAGTGATCAAAGAGGTGGCGGTAGGTGGGGCTACCTTCGGTATCCTGTATAATGAATTACATAAAGAAATAATGACAGCACGAGGCCTTGACTCATACACAACATGTCACCTCCACAAGTATGGCTGGCCTAATAATACATCACAAACATCCAGAGGTGTAACATCATACAATACCTTGTCTGTGAAGGGCTTGATGTTGTAGGGAAGGCGACACTACTGGCGAACTTTGAGATCTCGTCCTTCGTGAAGCCACCTGATACTGTACGGTTGCAGGTGAGGTGTAGTCGGTAGGCCAAACCGCTTCACGACCTCTGCTGAAATGAGGTTCTTTTGGCTGCCACTGTCGACAATGAATTGTAGTGGCAAAGCCTTCACCCACATCTGTGAGTGGAAAAGGCATTCCCCCTCCTCTGGATCATCGGGCTCATCTTTTTGGATCTTGGCCGTGGCAACAGTGGTGCTGGGATCCACATCAATGATCTGCTTCCCTTTGCCGTTCCCCTTGTCGGGTTCTGGCTCAGGGTTGAAACATGCATCTGATTCGAAAGCCTTCAACTCGGCCACCAGCGACTGCTTGGTCTGACACTCACTTGTGTTATGAGTGGGACTCTTGTGGAACTCACACCACTTTCCTATGTCCTTCTTTGGCTTCGTGGTGTTGTTCTTTTCTTGCGGCTTTGATGGGTTGTCTTGGTTCACCTCGCCTTGGCTTTGTCTTTTGGGCTTCAGATTTGTAGATCCAAAGTCTCGCTTCTTCTGTTTGAACTTTTGCTTGATTTTTACAGCGTATCAGTATGTCGTGAGGAGTGAGGAGATGTTTAGGAACTCCATCTCTTCCTGGATGTATCTGTGTAGGCAGCCACAGTATTTGAGTACTAGATGCAGATCAGAATCTTTGATACCCAACTGTGTGCGAAGGGTATGAAAAATGTTTGTGAACTCTGGCACATCTTGGTCCCATCCCTGCTGCAACATGGTCCACTTTATGTATTTGTCCTCGTAGCTTTTGACAGGGTAGTACTGCTCCTTGATGGAATCCCGAAATGAATCCCAAGTGGGTGCGGCTGAAAATAGTGAGCCTGTGCTTTCATCCTTTTGCTCGTAGTAGGCTTCCCACAAGTCCTTGATGTGGGGGGCTGCTTTGAGAATAGCGAAAACAATCTTTTCCCGACTCGAAAATTCATGAATAGAAAAATAACCCTCTAGCAGATTTAACCATTTATCTATGGCATCTGCATCTATTTGACCCTCGAATATGGGGATTTCAAACTTAACTTGTACCTTAAACGGTGTGGCGTTTCTAGAGTAGCTGTTGGAAGCCGATGCGTCGCCTTTGGGTAGCCGCTGAAGGATCTGGGCAAAGTTGTCCATCATCGCGTTCCTTTGTTGCTCGAGGGCTTCCTCGAGCAATATTTTGATAGGATCTCCTGCCCCCTCATCTTTCTTTTCCTCCGCCATGGGAGGCCGTCAAGATTTGCAAGGCTAATATTGCAAAGCTTCGACCAATTCAAGCCCTAAATCCTTATATCCCAACCTCGTTGGGGACATGCAAAGAAAAACAAAGAAAAAGTAGACCACTCTGATACCACTGATCCAGACTTAAACAAGAATGCAACAAATTATAGAGATAACCATGAACACAGATATGCAGCGGAAATAATACTTCATTTCATTAATTTAAAATACTGAAATATGCTTACAAACAGTAATGGAAGTAAACTAGCTAGGGCGCTGGTAGCTTATCTCTGAGAAGAGATGTGGTGGCTACATGCCTCTGAATTGTGTTACAATGGGGCTCAAAGGCCTATTTATTGTTGAGAAACAATGGAAAACCCTTCACATCCCAAAACCTAACCCTAGAAGATGAAACACCAAATTATGGGCCCCGTTTGGGTAAATTGGTACATCAATTTCCTAGGGTCGTAACTTTGGCATACGATGTCCATTTGACGCGTACGATAGATCGTTAGAAAGATCTATCTGAGAGCTACCACTTTGGGGAGGGAAACATCATACCATGGACCCATGTTACCCGTAGAGTTCCCAAAAAACGTCGTTTAGGGCCTCAAGACGGCGCCGGAAGTTCAGGACCCGAAAAAAACTGCTAAAAATAGTAAATTGTGCTACAATTATGGAAACTGAAAAACTGAAAGAGACAGTTGCGGGGGTCCAAATGGGATAGGTTGGTTGCCACCAACATCCACTCGGATCAAACTATCTCTTGATTGATTAACATTTATAATGAATTATAGGTGTCGATATTTGTAAAATAGTAAATTCTAATATGTAATTGTAAACTAGTAATATGAATATATCTATATATATTCACTCAAAGCTATACATGTAACTCAAATTAGAAATGCTTATATTTTGGTAATAGTAATTTGGAAATATAATTCTGAAACCTATCTTTATTAAACAAAAAATATTGAAAATATAAGATAGAAGGTAAGATTTATTTAAAAATATTGTGTATCCACTAAATTATAAATGTTCATATTTGTTAGATAGTAAATTTTGAAGCTTAATTTTGAAATTTATATTTTCATGGTGCTAGAAGGAAAAATTAAAAACATGGGATAATAGGATGAAGAATACGAGCAAAGAAAAGAAAGGTTGCGACAAAGTGGTGTAGATGAGGGACATCACCTCATTGAGGGCGACCTAATCAGATTCAACGGCAAGATCTACGTGCCTAACAATGATGAAATAAAAATATTAGTAATGAAAGAGTTCCATGCTAAGCCTTATTCGGGCTACCTAGGGCATCAAAAGACCCTTACAGCCAGTAATGATAGGTCCATATACTACTAGTGTAACCCCTTATTGTTATCAGTGCAACCCCCTTATTATTTTGTTGTGCCCATGTAGTCCCCATATTGTTATTATTGTGCCCCATAGAAGCCCACTATTGTTATTATTGTGCCCTTACATTATTATTGTTATGTCGGCTCTGATTATATTATGACCCCCGAGGCTCCTGTATATAGAAAGGAGGTCTTGTCATTTGTATCATCCAAGAATTGTTCATTTGTGTAAAGTAAAGGAGGTTGCCCCTTCGAAGAGGCTAATTTCTAAGGCGTTGATCTTTCTTTTCTTTCTTTTTGTGAGCTGGTTTCATAACATTTGGTATTAGAGCTTTGGATGCTAGGGTTTCGCTGCTCCAAATAGGTCTTCATGGAATTTTCAATATAACCCTTTTCTGCAACGTTTCAGAAGATAAAAAACAAATTATTTGAGACGAAATCATTTTGAACCTCGGTTCTGAATTTTGTATATTATCTCGCTATATTTTCAGAGATATGATCTGAGGAAGTTAAGGTTTTTGCAAGCTCCAGAATTCCATCTCAAACAAGTCATCCTGGAATTTTCGCCATAATGTTTTTTCTATGAAGTTTTAGATTCTGAAATTAAAACCCATTTGAGCCGAAATCTTGTTGAAGATCAAGCCTAAATTTCCGATTTTTCTTAGCTATATTTTCAGAGATATGGTCCAAGACATTTAGGGTTTCTATAGGCCCCCGAATTACATCCCAAATAGGTGACCTTGGGAAAATCATCATAACTCTCTCTCGGAGCATCTGATTTAAATTTCGTAAAAAGTTATAGAAAGAAGACAAACTGCATTTTTGTGGGTATCAGTTTCAGAGCCTAAGGTCGAAACAATAACATGTGGTATATCATACAAGTTCGCTCTACTGAACCATTATATAACTAGGTCATCACGGGAGATTGGGTATAACTCTTTCTTCAAGAGTCCAATTTTGATCAAAGTGGTGGCATTGGAAAGAGGACACCAAGAGCTACCACAAGTCACAATTTTAGACCTTGGAGATCCAAACTTTCATAGATACAACAGATTCAAGAACAAGCTCCTCAAATCAAGAAAAAATGATATGAGGAAGTTGGATGGCAAGGATTCAGTAAATTGGATACTACAAATGGAGCAATATTACATGATGTACAATTGTTACAAAAGGTACATATTGCATATTTATATTTAGAACTAAATCAACTTGTATGGTATAGAGGGATTTGTTCTCGTAAACCACTTGTCACCTGGTCAATTTTCACAGAGGAAATGATAGCACATTATGAGGATACAAAGAGCAACACCTTCTTTAGCCAATTGATAAATCTCAAACAAAAGGGTTCAATGGTAGAGCACATTGAGGACTTCCAAAAATTGAATATAAGGGTAAATTATATTCTATAGAAGCAAAGGATCGATGTCTTCATAGGGACTTTAAAGAATAACATTCAACATGAGGTTCGTAGTTGGGAACCTAATTCATTGGAGAAGACATTCAAGTTGGCAAGAAAAATTAAAAGAGGAATTATGGAAACAGGGAATCCTACCACTCACAACCTACAAGGTTGACACCACAACAATTGGAAGAAAAAAGAGTAAAAGGACTTTGTTATAATTGTGATAGAAAATACATTAAAGGTCATAAGGGTGCCGAGAAGAAATTATTTTACATAGATTGTGAAGAGGAGGAAGAAAAGGATTAAGAAACGTCAAAACAAGAGGATATACACCAGGAACCAACCCTAGAGAAAGAAGAAATGAATATGACCATATCTTGTACTACATTGGCAGGAATTACCACTCCTCAAACTCTCAAGATAGAAGGACATATTAAGAAGAAGAAGGTTGAAGAAGTGAAATATCAAGAAGAAAAGGATCAAGAAACATCAAAAGGAAAGGATAATCACCAGGAAGCAACCCCAAAGAAAGAAGAAATGAATCTGATCATATCTTGTAATGCATTGGTAGGAATGATCACTCCTCAAACTCTTAAGATAGAAGGACATATCAAGAAGAAAAAGGTTCAATAAGTGAAAGATCACATCGAGCATCAACAACAAGTTCTCCAACTTTTACAGGATAACCTCACTTTGGCGCAGAATCGAATGAAACAAAAGGCAGATCAATATCGCAACGAAAGAAGTATTGATGTAGGTGACTGGGTATTTCTACGATTAAAACCATACAAAAAAATGTCCCTCAAACAAACTAAGAAGGATAATAAATTATCACCAAAGTATTATGGTTCATACAAGGAGTTACAAAATATTGGTACTATGGAATACCAGTTGGATCTCCCTGCATCTTCTCGAGTGCACCCAATTTTCCATGTTTCATGCTTAAAGAAGGTTATAGGTGAGAAGAGCCCAGTTCAAACAATATTGTTAGAACTTGATGAGGAAGGAAAAATCATATTGGAACCTGAAGCAGTCACGAAAACAAGAACCCGATAGCTACGAAATCGATCAATTTCAGAGTATCTTATCAAGTGGAAGAACTTACCTACTAAACATTTCACATTGGAGGACGAGAATTTTATACAGAAGCATCTAGAACTACTCAAGCATCGAGGACAACACTTTTTGAAAGAAAGGGGCATGGTAGGTCCCTATACTAGTGTAACCCCTTATTGTTATTAGTGCAACCCCCTTATTATATTGTTGTGTCCATTTAGTCCCCATATTGTTATTATTGTGCCCTTACATTATTATTGTTATGTCGGCTCTGATTATATTATGACCCCCTAGACTCCTATATATAGAAAGGAGGTCTTGTATTTTGTATCATCCAAGAATTGTTCATTTGTGTAAATGATCTGAAAATGGAATGTACTTGATAAAGGGTGCAAGGTATCCATTTCATTTATGTAAATGAGTGCACAAATACTCCAATTTTAAATTTGCAAACATGTGTATTTCTAATACAGAGATACTCTGTAGGGGCATTTACTGGATATGTCACCTCTAAAGAGAGGATGAGATACAAAAGCTACATGTCCCTTTATAGACTCTGCCTAAATAAATAAGGAAGTAAACACTCAGATTCAATTAAAAACAAGACCTTGCTTGAACTTGACGCTATGGCGAATTTTAGCTTGAAGGAGGTGTATGTCTTTTCTTCTGTTTATGTGTTTTAACTTGATTTGTTTCAGCTGATATTAAACATATATATCAGACATATAAGGCAACAAATAAGCATCACACATAAAAACAAATTTAATTGGGAGCTCACCCCAATCTCGTGGGCTATATCTCCTGTGAGCTCTAGTCAACCAGACTTGGCTCTTTGGGATTATGGCTTGAATTATTTTACAAGTTCCACACTCAAATCCAAAAGGTTACTAATTAAACCTATGGGTTTAGAAAAACCATATACATCCCTGTCATGGCTGTCCTCTTTTTGCAGGCAGATCTAGGCTCCCTTGGACTTGATTCCTTCAGTAAGTACACTAAGCTTCCCTGAGCTTCTTAATGGCACAAAACTCATTCAGAATTCTTCAAATTTCTTTGAAACCTCTACTAATGTCTCAAGCACATATTTGACATAAACAAATTACTGTTCATTTGCTCAAAATGAGCACTGCATCCCTGATCTAGGCCTTCTCCCATGGTTGGCTCTGGTTGCTTAAAACTGATCTTCAGCATCTCAGCCTTCAAAAGTATCCAAATGCTTCTAAAAACAACTTCATTGGATTCAAAAGGTTCCTTACAACAAAAATATGCTTTTGTTTCACCTCAAACAGATGAACCTAGCCCAGCACAACTCAATCACTGAAATGGCCCTAGTGGCCCTGAAAGCTTCCCTGAAGCTAAACAGTGAGAAAAATGCTTCCACAAGAAAAACAAGCTGTCGATATGGATTCATAATATTGAATTCATTCAGAATAGACATTCTTTCCACTTTCAATAGCTGCACACATCCCAATGCAACTCCCAAACTGATTTGGCCCTAATGGCTCCTGAAACTTCCACGAAGAAAAAACACCTACAAATGACCTCAAATGGCTATGAAACTTGTGTCAATGGCTTCAGAAGGTTGAAGAGACCCAAAATAAATAAAAAAAATTGTCCAAAAAGGACTTTCCTAGCCAAAGTTATGGCCTATTCATTGAACTGCCAGCTAAGCCTAGAATCACTCCAACTAACTGTAGCTGGAGTCCAGTTAACTCTGCCAATTATGGCGGGACCACCCAAATTTGGCGGTCTGCCAAGAACTCTGCCTTCCTAACCATGCATTAAACTAACCGTTGTCATGATTTCATGTGAATGTTGTGGAGTTTCGACGGTCTGCATTGAATGACGTGCATAACAGTTGGTGAACGATAGTTGAACAAGTGGTTACCCCCGGTTTACATGGGTATGTGACCACGTAATATTAACATTAAGCTTGATTGTTACTATTTTAACGTTGGCGGGTATGGGCTTAAGCCTTTGGTTATAGTTGCTGGTCACGCCTTATGGGGGGCGAGCCCTTAAGGGCTGGCCTCCTTTGGGTCCCACCCAACACAAATGGAAGACTTAAATAAAATTCATTCCGCTCTTATAATATGACTCAGCTGCATGGTATGTTGTTAAGGTGTGGTAATTGCATAAGGGAGGTCGCGGGTTCAAGACTTGTGGAGGTCCAAATATTTTAGAACATACGCATTGCTTTCCTGAAGTCATTTTGATGTCACTTGAGCCGCGTGGCGGCCTCTGGGCCTACCACGCATGATCCAGATTTAAACAGAAGCGCAACAAATTACAAAGATAACCATAGACACAAAGATGCAGTGGAAATAATACTTCATTTCATTAATGTAAAATACTGAGACATGTTTACAAAAATAAATGGAAATAAACAGCTAGGGCGATGGTAGCTTATCTTTGAGAAGAGATGTGGTGGCTACAGGCCTCCGAACTATGTTACAATGAGGCTTGAAGGCATATTTATAGTTTAGAAACAATGGAAAACCCTTCACATCCCAAAACCTAACCCTAGAAGATGAAATGCCAAATTGTAGGCCTTGTTTGGGTAAATTGCACATCAATTTCCCGGGGTCGTAACTTTGGCACCCGATCTTCATTTGACGTGTACAATCGCTCGTTAGAAAGATCTATTCGAGCACTACAACTTTGGGAAGGGAAACATTGGTCGATCGACCCATGTTGCCCCTAGATTTCCCAAAAAACGTTGTTTAGGGCGTCAAAATGGCTCCGGGAGTTCAGGACTTGAAAAATTGCTAAAAATAGTAAATTGTGCTACAATTACGGAAACTGAAAAACTGAAAGAAACAGTTATGGGGGTCCAAATGGGATAGGTGGGTGGCCACCAACATCCAACCGCTATCCAGGTGGATGTTGGTGGCCACCCACCTATCCCATTTGGACCCCCGCAATTGTCCCTTTCAGCTTTTCAGTGTCAGTAATTGTAGCACAATTTACTATTTTTAGCAGTTTTTCATGTTCTGAACTTCCGAAGCCGTTTTGACGCCCTAAACGATGTTTGTTTTGGAAATATGGAGGCAATGTGGGTCTATCAACTGATGTTTCCCTTCCCAAAGTTGTAGTGCTCGGATAGATCTTTCTAACGAGCTATTGTACGCGTCAAACGGAGATCGGGTGCCAAAGTTACGACTCCGGGAAATTGGTGTACCAATTTACCCAAACGGGGACCACAATTTGACGTTTTATCTTCTAGGGTTAGGTTCTGGGATGTGAAGGGTTTTCCATTATTTCTCAACAATAAATAGGCCTTCAAGCCTCATTGTAACACAATTTAGAGGCTTGTAGCCACCACATCTCTTCTTAGAGATAAGCTACCATCGCCCTAGCTGTTTATTTCCATTTCTGTTTGTAAACATATCTCAGTATTTTACATTAATGAAATGAAGTATTATTTCCACTGCATCTTTGTGTCTATGGTTATCTCTATAATTTGTTGCATTCCTGTTGAAATCCAGATCAGTGGTACCATAGCAGTTTGCATTTTCTCTGTTTTTCTTTGCATGTTCCCAACGAGGTCTGGATATAAGGAGTTAGGGCTTGAACTGGTCGAACCTTTGCAAGACCAACCTCGCAAATCTCAACGGCCTCCCATGACAAATGAGAAGAAAGATGAGGGGGCAGGAGATAACAAAGGAACACAACAAATTATAGAGATAACCATTGACAGAAAGATGCAGCAGAAATAATACTTCATTTCATTAATGTAAAATACTGAGATATATTTACAAACAGAAATGGAAATAAATAGCTAGGGCGATGGTAGCTTATCTCTGAGAAGAGATATGGTGGCTACAGGCCTTTGAATTGTGTTACAATGAGGCTCGAAGTCTTATTTATTGTTGAGAAACAATGGAAAACCATTCACATCCCAAAACCTAACCCTCGAAGATGAAACACCAAATTGGGGGCCTCATTTTGGTAAATTGGTACATCAATTTCTCGGGGTCGTAACTTTGGCACCCGATCTCCATTTGATGCGTACAATAGCTCGTTAGAAAGATCTATCTGAGCACCACAACTTTGGGAAGGGTAACATTGGTTGATGGACCCATGTTGCCCCTAGATTTCCCAAAAAACGTCGTTTAGGACGTCAAAACGGCTCCGGAAGTTCAAGACCAAAAAAACTGCTAAAAATAGTAAATTGTGCTACAATTACGGAAACTGAAAAACTAAAAGAGACAGTTGCGGGGGTCCAAATGGGATAGGTGGGTGGTCACCAATATCCAACCACTATAGTGGTTGGATGTTGGTGGCCACCTATCTATCCCATTTGGACCCCGACAACTGTCTCTTTCAATTTTTCAGTTTCCGTAATTGTAGCACAATTGGTTGGATGTTGGTGGCCACTCACATATCCCATTTGGACCCCCACAACTGTCTCTTTTAGTTTTTTAGTTTCCGTAATTGTAGCACAATTTACTATTTTTAGCAGTCTTTTCGGGTCCTGAACTTCCGGAGCTGTTTTGATGCCCTAAACAATGTTTTTTGGGAAATCTGGGGGAAACATGGGTCCATCAACCAATGTTTTCCTTCCCAAATTTGTAGTGCTCAGATAGATCTTTCTAACGAGCTATTGTATGCATCAAATGGAGATCGGGTGCCAAAGTTACGACCCCGGGAAATTGATGTACCAATTTACCCAAACAGGGCCCACAGTTTGGCGTTTTATCTTCTAGGGTTAGGTTATGGGATGTGAAGGGTTTTCCATTGATTTTCAAGAATAAATAAGCCTTCGAGCCTCATTGTAACACAGTTTAGAGGCCTGTAGCCACCACATCTCTTCTCAGAGATAAGCTACCATCACCCTACCTGTTTATTTCCATTTCTATTTGTAAACATATCTCAATATTTTACATTAATGAAATGAAGTATTATTTCCACTGCATCATTGTGTCTATGGTTATCTCTGTAATTTGTTGTGTTCCTGTTTAAATCTGGATCAGTGGTATCAGAGCGGTCTGCTTTTTCTCTGTTTTTCTTTGCATTTCCCCAATGAGGTTGGGATATAAGGAGTTAAGGCTTGAACTAGTCGAACCTTTGCAAGACCGGCCTCACAAATCTCGACAGCCTCCCATGGCAGATGAGAAGAAAGACGAGGGGGTAGGAGATCCTATCAAAATATTGCTCGAAGAAGCCCTCGAGCGGCAAAGGAAAACAACAAATTACAAAGATAACCATAGACACAAAGATGTAGCATAAATAATACTCATTTCATTATGTAAAATACTGAGAAATGTTTACAAACAGAAATGGAAATAAAGAGCTAGGGCGATGGTAGCTTATCTTTGAGAAGAGATGTGGTGGCTATAGGCCTCTGAACTGTGTTACAATGAGGCTCAAAGGCCTATTTATTGTTGAGAAACAATGGACAACCCTTCACATCCCAAAACATAACCCTAGAAGATGAAACGCCAAAATTGTGCGCCCCGTTTGAGTAAATTGGCACATCAATTTCCTGGGGTCGTAACTTTGGCACCCGATCTCTGTTTGTGCGTACAATAGCTCTTTAGAATGATCTAACCAAGCACTACAACTTTGGAAAGGACAACAACAGTCCATGGACCCATGTTGCCCCCAGATTTCCCAAAAAACGCCATTTAGGGCATCAAAACGGCTCCGGACGTTCAAGACTCGAAAGAACTGCTAAAAATAGTAAATTCTGCTACAATTACAGAAACTAAAAACTGAAAGAGACAGTTGCAGGGGTCCAAATGGGATAGGTGGGTGGCCACCAACATCCACCTAGATCAACATGGCAACCTCTTATTGGCCTGCCCAAAATGAATATTCTTTGGAATATTCTTAAGAATATTGCTTGGAATATTCTTCTTTAATTTTTTTTTTGAAAAATTTCAAAAAATTAAGGGTCAATTGTCGTTTTTGTTTTTGGCATAACTTCCTCATACAGAGACCTTTTTTCGAACCGTTCATGGCACCAGAATTAGGAGGATGAGCTCTATCTAGTCGTTTAGGTTCAAACTAGTTCTGAGTACTTTTATTTTTTACCATTTTATGACACTTGGTCCTAAGCTCCTGATCACACCTCCCAAATGAGAAGGCTTTTGGTCCCCAAAAGCTTACTAAATCTCTGAACTTAACTATATAGCACTGGAGAGAACACAAACATCCTCTTCCATTCAGCCAAATGAGCATACTGATGCCAAAATGTCCTACCTTATCAACTGTCGTCATGGCGAATGTTGCTACATAAGCCAAGTACTTGTCGAATCCCGACCAAGCTTGTTCGCCAAACAAATATGAAGTTTACAGAAATCAACAATAACGCTTGCTGATATATGAGCTGAAATGTTCCACTGAACATGCAAGCTTGCTACTGTCATTATGCCCATCAATGGTACCTCTTCCTCCAGAAGAAATGTTGCTTCCCAAATGAGACGACTTTTACTGGTTGTAGCATGCTGAAAGCACTGCAAATGCTCATCCCAAACTCTTGGGATACTTGCTGCAAAAACTTTTCAACCAAGTAGAGACCCCTACTGAAATTTGAGCCCTCTTTGCATGTATGTTTTTTTAGCTCATGGAATTGTGCACTGCTTTGCACCAATTTCCTTTCCTGCACCAAATGACACCAAAGGTACTTGTGCAACAAGACAATCATCAACAACAATTTGTCCTAAAATATGCTGAACAATGGACTCAACCATCAACATAGCAAGTGTGTACACAACCGGCACAAGTTGACAACACATGTGTAACACAATCGACACAAGTCGATAACAGAAGTGGCACAATCAACACAAGTCGATGAACAAAATGCGATACAATCGACACAAGTCGATAAGTAATGTGTGACACAATCAATAATATAAAAGTGTGCTCATAAGAGATACTAGTTGACCAACAACAAGATTCATTTACAAACACCTATGCATGTATCATGTACAATGAACTATATACAGTTCGACAAATACACCTACAACATCTATGTATAGGTGCAACTCCAACTCCTTTTCCAAAGACCAACAGGTACATTGACCGAATAAAAACACATGTGGGTGACAAGAGCTAAAATGAAAACATTACTTCATGGAGAAATTTTGCTACAACAAAACAAAACATGCATACATCCAATGTTTGTATGTACAAAAGGAGTATGTCTTTATTGTGTCAAGAATTCCATCCACTTCTTACCGAGCCACTTCAATGGCGATTTTTGCTGCTGCAACTTTTCCTCATGTGAAACTTCCCTTTCCACATAAATAATGGAATCTGTGGTTCCACCTTTTCCAATCATCTCGTCCTCTTGCTGCATGTGTGCAGGACGACGAGTTGGATGTAAAATCCAACATTGAAACAGCATGTCCCTTCTTTTGGAAAAAAGTGCAAATCTTATGCACCTTCTTTGAAGGTAGTCTTTGCTTCATCTATTCCTTGTGTGCTTTCTTCCTCATCCAGCATCTCAAAACATGATGATTAAATTGACCACAATATGTACAAGGAAAGTTTCTTCCATTAAAGCATGTAAAATTTTCATGGCTTTCAAAAACACAATCGAATTGATCATGAGAAGATTTATACCTCTTGTTCTGCTTTGCATTTTCATCCTTTTTTCCTCCATGGGGAGATGAACTAGTAGATACTCCAGCTTTCAATTGCAAACTAACATCATTGTTCTTGTCTTGAAAACTGCATAACATTGCATGCTTGCCATAAGCTGCATGTCTACCATCTTCTTGCTGCAAAAAAGGATTAAAGAAATGGCTATCATCTTTGAAACAAATTGGACATATTTGCCTCATAGAACTTGGAACAAAAATTCTCTTTGAATTAGCCTCATATGCTTTCATGGCTTTTGAGTTTTCGCCATAAGATTGCACATAACCCAGTCCAAGATTCTTGGATTGTTCTTCAACAGAAATAGGTTCAATCATGCCTTGTCCATGCTTTCCTAATCCTTTGCCTTCATCACCCATCTTAATCATGAGCTTCGATCCTATTCCCCTTGTATGCTTTTCGAAATATCCTACACATCTTTCTAAAGAGGAAACTGAAGACAAATCAAAATGGATTACCTCTTTCTCAATCATGTTCTTGGCCAAAGCCTCTTAGGCTTGATGAAGCTGCAACTCCATATCGTGCAATCTTTAAATAATTTCTTCCTTCTCCTGCTTCATGGCCAACAATTTCTCATGAAGCACCATGCTTTCTCTCCTATCCTCAAACAGGATCTGCACCATATCCTTCAAGATAAGGAATTCATGCTTCATATCCTCATCGAGGAACCTTGTGAAGGAGAAATATTCACTTGATGAAGTTGTCATTATGATGTCAATGAACAAATTAACTTCAACAATGTGCTTAAAGCTTTTCAAAACAAATGACAAAGCTTTTTCAGCAAACTGTCTTTACAACCATTACATTCAAGCAGCCAACAACACACAAATCAAGTGAACATCTTGGAGTGGTTTTGAGGTCTTTTGGGGTAAGGAAAATATCTTCTATTCCTTCTTGTCTTCTTCCAAGACTTAGCTAATCAGTAGCTATCCCTAAACTTCAACAAACTCAAACAACATGCAGTTTGCAAAATAGTAAAGCAGTCAATCTTCAACACTGCTTTAAACACTTTTCAAGCTATACAATCAGGTTATTGTGATGAAAATCAAGCAAACCAAGTGCTATGATACCAACCTGGTCTGTAAATGGAATGTACTTGATAAAGGGTGCAAGGTATCCATTTTCATTTATGTAAATGAGTGCACAAATACTCCAAGTTTAAATATGCAAACATGTGTACTTCTTATTTTTAATATAGAGATAGATTGTAGGGGCATTTACTGGATATGTCACCTCTAAAGAGAGGATGAGATATAGAAGCTACCAGGCCCTTTACAGACTTTGCCTAAAGAAATAAGGAAGTAAACACTCAGATTCAATTAAAAACAAGACCTTGCTTGAACTTGACGCTATGCGTAATTTTAGCTTGAAAGAGGTGCATGTCTTTTCTTCTATTTATGTGTTTTAACTTGATTTGTTTTAGCTGATATTAAACATATATATCATACATATAAGGAAGCAAATAAACATGAAACATAACAACAAATTTAATAAGGAGTTCACCCCAATCTCGTGGGCTACGTCTCCCGTGAACTCTAGTCAACTAGACTTGGTTCTTTGGGATTATGGCTTGAATTATTTTACAAGTTCCACACTCAACTCCAAAAGGTTACTAACTGAACCTATGGGTTTAGAAAAACCATATACATTGATCCGGATTTAAACAGGAACGCAATAGATTACAGAGATAACCATAAATACAGAGATGCGATAACCATCAATAAAGAGATGCAGCGGAAATAACACTTCATTTCATTAATGGAAAATACCGAAATATGTTTACAACCAGAATAGGAAATAAACCAGCTAGGACGATGGTAGCTTATCTCTGAGAAGAGATGTGCAGCTACATGTCTCTGAACTATTCCAAACTTGTGTTACAATGAGCCTCGAAGGCCTATTTATTATTGAGAAACAATGGAAAACCCTTCACATTCCAAAACTGACCCTTAGAAGATGAAACGCCAAATTGTGGGCCCCGTTTTGGGTAAACTGGTACATCAATTTCCCGGGGTCGTAACTTTGGCATACGATCTCCGTTTGACGCGTATGATAGCTCATTAGAAATATCTATCCGAGCACTATCATTGTTGGAATAGGCAACATGGGTCCATTGCATGGACCCATGTTGCCCTTGGATTCCCCAAAAAAACGTCGTTTAGGGCCTCAAAACGGCTCCGGAAGTTCAGAACCCGAAAAACTGCTAAAA
>APFE030193851.1:113245-164067 GCA_000404065.3 Pinus taeda
TCGAAGAGGCCCTCCTTGGATTTGAAGGCAGTCTTCCACACATCGGAGGGTTCGATTGGTACCTGGTGATATCCCGACTTCAGGTCGATCTTGCTGAATATTTCGCCCCCTTTAGTTGGTCTAGGAGGTCATCAATTCGCGGGATCGGGTACCTATTACGGACAGTGATCTTGTTCAGCGCCCGATAGTCAATACAGAGTCTCCACGTCCCATCCTTCTTCTGTACCAACACTATCAGGCTCCCACAGGGCGAAGAACTCGGGCAGATGTGACCTTTCTGCAGGAGCTCCTGAATCTGCCTCTTTATTTCATTGTTCTCCAGAACGGAGTGCCGATAAATTGGTCCATTGGGTAGCGGCGCCCCTGGGGTCAGATCGATAGAGTGCTTGACTTGACAGTGCAGAGGAACCCCTACTAGGGAGGTGAAGATGTCTTCGTACTCCTCCACAATCTTGTCCATCTGTAGCTTCCGTACAGAGGGACCCCATTTGGAGGCCGCGGCCACTGTCTTCTTCTTCTCTTGAGGGCGTATCATCAAGAAAACAAATTTCCTGGTTTTGGAAATGATCTTACTGCATTGTTTTGCAGTAATCAACGAGATGGTGGCAGGTGGTGCTACCTCTGGTATCCTGAACAACTTATTTCCCAATGTAATAATAATAGTACGGGGCCTTGATTCATACACAGCATGTCGCTTCCACAAGTATGGTTGTCCTAGTAATACATCACAAACCTCAATGGGAGCAATGTCACACAATACCTCATCCGTGAAGGGCTTGATGTTGTACGGAAGGCGACACTACTGGCTCACGCGAAGATCTCGTCCTTGGTGCAGCCAACCAATGGTGTATGGTTGTGGATGTGCTGCGGTCAGTAAGCCCAACCGCTTCACGACCTCTACAGAAATGAGGTTCTTTTAACTCCCACTATCAACAATGAACTGTATCGGGGAGCCCTTTACCCACATCTGGGAGTGGAAGAGAAGCTCCTCATCCTCTGGATCTTCGGGTTCATTTTTCTGGATCTTTGCGGTAGCAACAATGGCGCTAGGGTCCGCATCAATGATCTGCTTCCCTTTTTCATACCCCTTATCGGGTTCTAACTCAGAGTCAGAACATGCATCTGATTCTGAAACCTTTAGCTCGGCCACCAGTGACTGCTTGGCCCAACACTCACTTGTGTTGTGAGTGGAGCTCTTATGGAACTCGCACCATTTTCCAGCGTCCTTTCTCGGCTTCGCGGCATTGTTCTTTGTTTATAGCTTTGGCTGGTTGTCTTGGCCTGTCCCACCTTGGCTTTGTCCTTTGTTCTGTGGTTTAGGGGCACCCTTCCCCTGCTTTGGATTCGCAGATCCAAAGTCTCGCTTCTTCTGTTTAAACCTCTGCTCGACCTTGACGGCATATCGGTACGTTGCGCCGAGTGAGGGGATGTTTAGGAATTGTATTTCTTCCTGGATGTACTTGTGAGGGTAGCCACGGTATTTGAGTATCAAATGTTGCTCCGAATCCTTGATACCCAACTTTGTGCGAAGAGTATGGAAAAGATTGGTGAACTCCGCCACGTCTTGGTCCCTTCCCTGCCACAGCGTGGTCCACTTTATGTATTCATCCTCATAGCTCCCGACAGGGTAGTACTGCTCCTTGATGGCATCCCAGAACGAATCCCAGGTGGGTGCGACTGAAAATAGCGAGCCAGTACTTTCATCCTTCTGAGCACAGTAGGTTTCCCACCAATCCTTGACGTGGGGGGCTACTTTGAGGAGAGCAAAAAAAATCTTCTCCCGATCGAAAATTCACGAACAGAAAAATAACCCTCTAGCAAATTTAACAATTTATCTACGGTGTCTGCGTCTATCTGACCCTCGAATATGGGGATTTCAAAATTAACTTGTACCTTAAAGGGTGTGGCGTTTCCAGAGTAGCTGCTGGAAGCCGATGCGTTGCTTCTGGGTAGCCGCTGAAGGATCTGGGCAAAACTGTCCATCATCGCATTCCGTTGCCGCTCGAGGGCTTCTTCGAGCAAGATTTTGATGGGATCTCCTGCCCCCTCGTCTTTCTTCTCGTCCGCCATGGGAGGCCGTCGGGATTGCGAGGCTGGTCTTGCAAAGGTTCAACCAGTTCAAGCCATAACTCCTTATATCCCGACCTTGTTGGGGACATGCAAAGAAAAACAGAGAAAAAGCAGACCGCTCTGATACCACTGATCCGGATTTAAACAGGAACGCAACAAATTACAGAGATAACCATATACACAAATATGCAGCGGAAATAATACTTCATTTCATTAATGGAAAATACTGAAATATGCTTATAATCAGAAATGGAAATAAACTAGCTAGGGCGATGGTAGCTTATCTCTGAGAAGAGATGTGATGGCTACATGCCTCTGAACTGTGTTACAATGAGGCTCGAAGGCCTATTTATTGTTGAGAAACAATGAAAAACCCTTAACATTCCAAAACCTAACCCTAGGAGATGAAACGCCAAACTGTGGGCCCCGTTTGGGGGTAAGTTGGTACTCAACTTCCCGGGGTCGTAACTTTAGCATATGATCTCCGTTTGACGCGTACAATAGCTCATTAGAAAGATCTATTCGAGCACTATCATTGTTGGAACGGGCAACATTTGCATGGACCCATGTTGCCCCCAGATTCCCAAAAAACGTCGTTTAGGGCCTCAAAACGGCTCTGGAAGTTCAGGACTCGAAAAACTGCTAAAAATAGTAAGTTGTGCTATAATTAAGGAAACTGAAAATGCTGAGAAAGACAATGGTGGGGGTCAAGGTGGACTTGGCAGGTGGCCACCAATATCCACCTGGATCACTCCTCAAATTGGAAGTCAACACTAGTTCCTATGGAACAATATTGACTGCATTCTCTTCTGTCTCCATTTCTTCTACTCCCATTGGGCCAACAGGCAACGCTGGTTCTTGTGGAGCAGCGTCGTCGTGGCCTCTTATGTCTCCATTGCTTCCACTCCCGTTGGGTTAGCAGGTGACACTGGTTCTTGCGGAACAACATTGTCTATGACATCTTCTTCTTCTGCCATCAATTATTCTTCATCCACCCTTGTCAGCATCATAGTCCTAAGTTATTGTGAATTCTGAATTGTGCACAGGCCACAAAAGTTAGAGACAAAGCATGCGCCACCAATAATATGACAAGCCCATGATTTGTAAGGATCTCTAATGCTTGTCGAGGCAGATAAGCAAGATGTGCCATTAGCTCAACACTGTTCCATAGAAAATATGGCATATCTAAAGAATGGATCCGTGCATGTTGAAAATGAAGGCATGCAAGAAACTGGAAATTATACTTAAACATGGAAGAAAAATGGCCTTCATAAATAATATGCCTCATGACAAAATATGCAACCTTAGCCCATGGGAGTGGCAAAGACTTTTGATCATACCCACTATCCTTCTGCACTGCTATTTCTCTAGCCTGCAAAAACAATTATGGGTTTTCTGATTCGTGCCTAACGGTTTACCCACCCATTATACAGTTTCTTAGTAACATAAATTGGAGTAATAGCAAAACCATTGAGGAGGAGTGTCGATAGGTGAATTTTCGGTGACAGGGTTGTGGTGATAGTAAAATCCGGGAAGATAATGGTGAAATATGGAAAACTCCATACCAGATTATAGTAATAAGCAGTGATAATTATGGTAATCATTCCATAACATTGGAAAGGACTGTCCATTAACACAATCTTACTTATTTCAAGTTCTGATGCATATAGATAACTGTGTGTAGTATGGTGGGGGTTGTGGAGTGTATGCACTAGAACATGGTTCAATGGTGATAACGATAAGTCATTACTACATTTTAATCGTGGAATCTTTTTATTTATTATAATACCTGCCCCAAACTAAGGTATGAGCATCCATGGTCATATCGAGTCATGTCAAGTGAATTATCGATCAAATCCACAAAGTCAATTAGGGATGTACTTGGCGACTTACCTTAATGGAGTAACAACATCAGAGGGAGTAAGAACAATTGAGGACTAACAACATCGGGGGGAGTAAGAACACCCGAGGAGTAACAACACCACTTGAACACTTAGCGAGAGTCTCCATCAACATAGTAACATCATTGGAGGAATAACAACACTAAAGAAGTAACAATACGAGAGGAGTAACAACACTAGTGATGTAGCTACAAGAAAAATAATGAGACTAGTAACAAAATTATATATATATCTATATATATAATGATTTTATTTATTTATTTTTAGATTATATATATATATATAAATTTATTTTTATTTATTTATTTTTAGATCAGAGATGCAGAGGAAGAGTTCTCTGCACTAACAATTTTAAAACTAGAATTATCAGAGAAATGTTTAATAAAGGAGTCTTTAGAAGCTAGATGGTGATACAGTCTGAGGTGGTGTCCATTTATAGGTAGAGGAGTGTGTGCCTCACCAATTTTTATAAGTCTAACAGCCTTGTTATCAGACACCATGTCAACTTCATATGGTCCCATCCATCTGGAGCATAGTTTTCCTTTAAAATATTTCATTGAGAATCATAGAGCAATGCCCAATCTCCTCTTTGAAACAACTTTTTCTTAATAAATTTTTCATGCCATTTAGTTCATTGTAGTTGAATTGAAGTGATACTTTGGACAACTACCAAATGAATTTCATCCAACTCATTTAACTATTGCACTGAGTGTTTTTGGGCTTCTAAAAGATTCAAAACTACTTTTGAGGGTTGTCCTAAGCATCTTAATTTCAAATTCCATTGGAAACAAAAGAGATTTCCCATAAACAAGCCCAGATGGTAAAAATATTATTGTGTTTCAACATTTCGTTCTATATTGCCACAGTGCCTCAGGAAGTTTTTCAGCCCAATTTCAGTGATGGTTTGCTATGATCTTTGTAAGAATATTTTTGAATATCTTGTTTGTGCTCTCGACTTAACTATTCACGTGAGACTGATATGGAGATGTTTCCCTATACTTAATTCCATATTTATTCATAAGTCCTACTATCATATGTGATGTAAACTACCCTCCTCCATCTGAAACTATCTCTCTAGAAGCTCCATACTAAGCGAAAATTTCTTCAAATAAGAAGTCTAAGACATCATGTTCTGTTGCTTTCATAATAGCCTTGGCCACTACCCAATTTGTCACATAATCTGTGCAAACTAGAATGTGATCTTTCTGATGTGAAGGCAGGGTTAAATGGCCCAAAGAAATCAATAGCCCATTTCTCAAAGGGGTCAAGAGCTAGTTGAGGTTGTAATGCCATCTAATCTACCTGACTAGGTTGACCCATATGTTGGCAATTATGGCACCCTTGAACATATTTCCTTACATCATGAAAATTATAAGGCCAATAGTACCCCATTTGCAACACCTTATGACCTGCCTACTTATCTGCAAAATGTCCCCCATAGGGGCCATCATGAGCATATTTTAGGACATCATAGATGCCACCCTCACTTATTCAGCGCCGGATGTGTTGGTCGAGTCCTGTATAAAAGAGATATCATTCAATTCATGAATAATGGGCACTATGATGGATATTATTTCATTGTTCCTTATATGGTAGGTGTTGAGGCACTTTTCTTGTAGAAAGATAGTTAGCAATATCTGCATACCACGAAGTGTGAGTAGAAATTGCAAAGAGATGTTCATCTAGAAAACTTTCCTCTATAGGTGTACCTTCATCACTAGTATCCATCCTGGACAGGAAATATGTAACTACGTTATCTTTCCCTGACTTATCTACAACGCTAATATCAAATTCTTGACTTAACAAAAACCATCTTGCTATACGACTAGGGGTTTCGGTTTTTTCCTCAAATACGTGACATTTGTATGATGAGTGTGCACAAAAGTAGGATACACTGTAATGTAATTTTGAAACTTATTAATAGCATAAATAATAGCCAAGAACTCCTTTTCAGTTACCATATAGTTCAATTCAAAAGGATTCAAGTTCTTGCTGACATAATAGATCGCATAAGGTTTCTTATCCTCCTGTGATCCAAGGACCACTCCTATTGTTGTTTAAGAAGCATCTATAGATATGTGAAGCAAGAGCTTCCAGTCAGGACCATGTAATATCGAATATTTACAAACTAGTTCTTTGAGTTCCTTAAAGGCTGCTTCACATTCATCTGTAAACACAAAATCAGCATCTTAATTAACAATTAAAAAAGTGGGAATGTTGTCTTGGAATTTTTTCTATAAAACACCTATAATAACTAGAATAATCGATAGATCTATGTACCTGTGTCGGTGCCTTAGGTGTAGGAAAATTCAATATTACCTGTACCATAGTAGGATCAAGCTGAATTCTTGTAGCTGAAAGAAGGTGTTATAACACTATTCCTTCCTTCGTCATCATACAAAATTTTATTGTACGCAGAGAAACATGTGTCTACTTACACCTTTTAAGTACTTTCTCTAAGTTTTCTAGATCTTCTTCAAAAGAATCCCCATATGGGGTGAGGTCATCCATTTATATTTCAACACTATCATTGATTAGATAAGAAAACAATTCCTAATATTTCCTTTTGAAAGGTAGTGGGTGTGTTACAGAGACCAAATGGGTGGACTCGCTTGGCAAAGGTTCCTGAAGGGCATGTGAAGGTTGTTTTATCTTGTTCCTCATGAGCTATTTGTATCTTGTTGTATTTGCTTAATCCATCTAGAAAGGAGAAAAACTTATTTCCGGATAATTTATGAAGGACCAGGTCAATAAAGGGTTAGGGAAAATGATATTTTAAAGTTGCTTTATTTAATTCCCTATAATCCACACAAATCCGCCACTTTCCATTCTTCTTAGGAACAATGACTAGTAGGGAAACCCATTGACACTCTGATATCACATAAATAAAACCCACATCTAATAGCTTCTGTAATTCATATTTGACAATGATTTTTAAGGAAACATTCATTCTTCTCTATGGCTACCTAACACGTTGACATTTTTCTTTAATGTATATGTCATGAGTGCATAAATCAACAAGGATGCCTTTCATATCTATATACTCCCATGCAATGGCTTCTTTATGTTCCCAAAGGATCTTCAGTAACCATTAGGGTTGGGAGGGGGAAAGGTTGGGATTAATATTCAACGTTTTCCCTCATTCAATTTCTACAGAAATACTATCATGGGGTAGAATTACAAGAATATTTCCAACTTCTATTTCTCGTTCCATATCTTCCTAAACACTACAACTCACGATAGATTCAAATATCTGGTGGGTTGGATTAGAAATGGAGTTAGGACTATAGAAAAAGGTGCTAATGGTATCATCCTCCATTTCATCCTTGAAACAAATAAACTTGATGATGGTAAGGATAGGTATAACTTATTCATTCTTAGATTCAGGCTCTTTCATAGGTAGAGACTTTTGCATGAAGGTAAATTCTAGTTTATCTGACAAACTTGATTCAACGTGTTGGGGGGGAGGGGTGGCCGCGGGGGTAGAGGATAATATCGTTTGTAACTTCACATTGGATATTACCATATTTCTTAACCTACACCCAATGTAAGCATCTGCGGTTGCAACCCAAGGTCTTCCTAAAATTAAAGGATGTCCACTGTTTGGGCATTGAGTATTTAAGACCAAAAGGTCGGTAGGGTATTGCTATGAATCTACTGAAATATTTATATCTTCCAACTTCCCTACTAGTATTATAGTAGACCAATATGCCAATTTTAGGATGGTGGGAGTTGGTTTAAGTTTCCAGAGACACAAGGTAATCATAGTTTGAGAGGTTATAATGTTAATTTCTACCCCCAACACCCAAATCTATTAGTAGTTTTGGGACATCAACCCCATTACTCTGTATTGTTAGAATCATGTTCCTAGGATGCCCGTATTTCACAGGTATAGGCTTCCCCAACATTATGTCTGATAGTTTTTCCATAACGTGAATAGTTAGTCAATCCTTTGGTTTTCCGCTAGGTTTCTTTGAGCAATATTCTTTAATGTTTTGGCATAAATCGACATGTCCTTCATAGCCTGAAGTAACAGGATTTTGACAAATAAATTTTGTAGGTCACCTAAAAAGTCAAATTTAGGATGAGGACTTTGTTTACTCAATGGTAATCTCTCAGGATAAGGTGGAATAATCTGACATCCTCTAGTAACAATTGTCCACAAAGGGGTTTTTTGTTTCATAGGAATTTGTATTGACTCATCCCCAGTTTTTCTAGTAGAATCTCTAGGTTCTGGTTCTAAGACTTCATCATCAGTATGTTCGATAATTATTGGTGAAGTCTGAGTATTTAGCACCCAACCAGATTGGAGATTTCATTCATTACATTCCGCAACGGAAATACTATATGCAGGGAGGTTGAGTGTCTCAACTGACTGAGCCCCTCTGTTGTTTAGATTTGGATTGGATTGAATAGGAAGTTGTGGGCAAAGAGGAGGATTACTAGTCAATGCATTAGAAGGAAACTGTAGATGTTGTTGTGGCATAGGTTGGGAGAATTTTCCTGAAGGAGGAGGAGGATGTCCACACTAATTTTGTGACCATGAAGGGTTTGGACCAGATTGAGGGTGGCATGGTTTCTAGGGCATTGGATATTGATAAGACTGTGACCATGAAGGTGAAAAAGGTATGGATTGAGGCCCAATGTTCAAATTATTAAAATACAAAGAAGGTTCTTGAGGCATACCTTGATTCATGTTTTATGGCTGTGGTTTCCATGGTTTACTTGATCCCATGAAATACAGTTGATCTTCTTCTTCATTTGTTCCATGAAAAACTACCTTCCGCCCACAAAGAGATGGACAGGTGCTAGTGGAATGACTCTGTTAACATATCACAAAGTCTCGATGGAATTCAATGTGCATTTCTTCAGCGCATGCTTCTTCATACATTGAGGGAAGAAAATTGAAATAGGCTTCTCTTCTTCTATGTGCTTCTTTTTCTCCTGGAAAATGTCCATCAGTGATGACATCATTCTTAGGATATCGGCTCTCAAGTTGTCTAGCAAGTTCCCAATTTCTTCTGTTGTAACTCCACCGCTGGATGTCTTAAGAGTTATGATCCCCTACCTATGCCTCACAACTCGTCACGAACACTTGATTCAAAATTCACAGATTGTATCAAATTATTCTTTTGATCTTTCCTTTTCCTACTACATTCAATAGTTCTAAAGATTCCTCCCTCAATGAATGAAGAAATATTATTCAAGATATTCTTATCCATATCACTATGGCCTAATCTCTGCAAACTATATTGAAATCGTTCCACCAAGTCCTCCATGTTCTCATACTCTTTCTACATAATCTTAAAGATTTCTTCCTTAACATTTAGGGATTTGTAGTAGCCTTGATATTTCTCGAGGAAAATTGTCTTCATATCGTTCCATGTAGTAATATATTTTGCCCTTAAGCTCATAAACCATCTAAAAGTTGTTCCCTTCAAAGTAGTGGGGAATACCTTCAATTTCTAAGCATTAGAAATATAATCATACCCCTGACAAACAACATCAAAGAATTTGTCCAGATCCTCAGAATAAGGACCATGGAAATTAGGTAATGTTGTCAAAGGAATAGGCTTCATAGGCACATCACCTCTGATATCTCCAATTCAGAATTTGATCGAAGTTGTATGAGCCATGAATATATTGCAATATTCACTTGGAATCTCAACATGTTCTAGCTCTAGTTGTTCTATAATAGGAAGTTGAGGTTGTTTGATAAAACTCCCTCAATCAAATGCTACAGAGGTTTCCCTCAAATATTCTTTCTTTGAACTTGCAGTATGCAATTCCTCAAATCATCTACTTTCTACTTCTTCTTCCATGAACTGCACTTCTGTTATTGGTAGAGGTTCTGGTTGTGAAACTGATTTCCCTCAAAATCTCATATGAGATATCACCCTAACAACAACTCGTGATGATTCTCCTAAGTCAACTCTTGAAATGATCTCTTGGATGTAGGTATTTCTGCCTAGATCTCTTCCTCTTCTTTTTGGGGGTCTTCCTCTACCCCTTTTATTTGTATCTATGTTCATGCAATCAGGAAATAAAAGGAAAAAAATCAAGAAAATTGAAAGTTCGGGACCTGGAGTAGGGTGATAAATTCCCTCCCCAATATGAGAGGGTGGCCCCTAAAAATAAAGCGAAAGAAGAAAATAAACCAATAATAAATCTAAGCTTAAGATGTGAAACAAGGTGACATAAAAAATTCTCTTCTTAGGATGAGAGAGTGGTTCCTATGAAAAAAAAATAAGAAAATCAAAGAAACCAAAATGATCTAATGCTCAGGACCTGGAGTAGGGTGAAAAATTCCCTCCTTAGGGTAAGAGATTAGTCCTATGGTCAATACTAGTCGTACTTTCATGCCTTTGATACCCTCCCTGCAAGTCGTGCTAAAGTGTCAATGTTCAGATATGAATCATGCAATTCACCCAATTCCAGATTAATTGTCAACCCAGGGCTCTATGGTTTATTTCAATGGCTATCATGAAAAGTATATGCAGGCCATAGATTCCCTACCTACTATCAAACATTCAGTTATAAAATTACCAATGTGTAACAACAAGCAATAACAATAACAATAGATAAGGGTAGCCACAAATAATGACTAACAACAATAAGAGTAACAACAAAGTAAGACTTGGAGCAACACACTGATAATCATTCACAACAATAAATAACTTAACCAAAATAAACCTATGCACACATCTATCCAAAAACATTTGGTCAGGAGAGTGGGCCCAACTCCCTGATCAAGGCTATGGCAGGATCAACAAGTCAGGAAATGCTCACAAGTTTACAATTTCATTAATCAAAAGGATATTACAATGTATGTTGCTACAGAGTCAAAGTTAACACGAATTTCTGTGATCTTAACTGCCTCCTTTCACAACCTCGTAACTCTACTTATACAATTTTTTAATACTAACAACTCCTAGAATTACGAAAGTTGTCTGCATACAATTATATAGTGGTTCCCAAAGAAAAACAGAATATAAAGATAGCAGTGTGTTGATTTATAGGTTAATCCACCGTTGCAATTGATGTTTTGGGATAACATTGCTAACTTGATGGTCACCATTCATTAAACCATGATCTTGATTGTTCTTCCTCCAAATCTTCAAGAATAATTGAATTAGCAAGCCACTTAGGAAACAATCCCTTATTACTATGCTTCATTTATTAATGATTCATAACAACATGGCAAGAGGTATAAATATGTGGTTTAGAATGTAAATTGACCAACAATGGTTTAAAATGGATATAGGAAATAGGTTAAAAAGGTGGGTAGAAACATGCAGATTCAACCACCAATAGTGACCATAACATTGGAGGATGACTCCATGGAGACAGAAGGGATAAATATCATGGAAACTAAGGATGTAAACCACTGTAATGATGAAATTGATCCCTCAAAAGTAGAATAATCTTCCAGTAGTTGTGCTTGTTACACAGTAATTTGTCACCGCCTTCACTCCCGGTCCTTCTACTGTGTCATATGTCCAAGTCAACCATGCTCATACTGAACAAATGCTCTCTTATGTTGCCAATTGACCCACTTTTCCTAAGTTATCTACCTCATCATGACTATGGACTTAATATACGCGCTGAAGGGTGCTCATAAACAGTCCAGCCACACTACTAGCGTGGAAGTACATCTGTTTCTTACAATGGCCCGATTTCATGCCCCATCGTGAGGTTACTTGATATCTTTGGCGATGATTTGACTGGCTACATTTCTTACGAGTGATTTCAGTGCTGAGGATCTGTTATACACCCACGATGATAGAGATTGGGTGAATTTGTTCCAACAGTCGGCCTTCTGGATGACTCCAGACCTGGTTGTTGGCCTAGCTTGTGTCGCCCTTCCTTCCCTAGTATGGAAGTTCCATCAATTGTGCTACCTTCCTTGGGATATGCTCTCTCTTCCACATTTGATGGAGACTCCTTATCCTATTTAAACAATCACCTTTGCTATGATCAACTAGTTGGTAAATTCTTGGATTGAGCAGTGCTGTTAGTGCTTTTGATTTTGATAGATAGTTGGTGTGGGTGTGAACAAGCATGAGAGTGTTGATAGCTTGAGGAAGGTTGTGAAGTGAACTTGACTTTATGTAAAACTTATGAGTGAGAGAGAGACTTTGTATGTTGGGAGATCCATCTTCAAAGAGTGAATGCTTGAAGAACATGTTGGCTGGATCCCTCTGAGAAGGCTTTCGATGTCAAGACTCTAGTTGTAAGCTTGCTCTTATTTCATTATTAATGCAATCAATGATGTTTTCCTATGTCTTGTATGTAATTTACTTGATAGCTCATGACTTCTTGACTTTGTGAGTAAATAGATCATTGTTGTTTTCCGGTTACGTTCTTTGTTGTATTTCATTTGCATTGTTTCAGGTTGATCACGTGTTGAGGAGAAGGAAGCGAAAGCTGGAGCAGCGCAACGGAACTCCATTGACCACCGGTTGAGGTAGGCCTCCAACTTTGACTGTTTAAGGAAAGCTATTGTTGATTTGTCCTTTTTTGTGACTAGACCCACTATAGGGCTAGAGTGGTTGCCTCTGTCCACAGAGGGAACACTTTCCTGTATCACAAATTGGCGACTCCACTGGGAAGTGTATCCTATGTTTTTCTATTTACTCTTGTTTTGATTTTGATTTGGTCTCTCTTTATTATTGGGGATTAATTGTCAGTCTTTTGGGTCACCTAGATTGATCTGGGAGGTCCCTCTATTGTGTGTTAGATTGGATAGTTTTTGCTTGGGAGTTTTTGGCTCATTTGCCATTGTTTTTTACATCATCGTGGAATATAGCTTCACAGTCGCGCTGAAATTGTGGTCACGCTTTTTTAAAATCCTGTGCGTCGCTGAATAACATCACACAGTCGTGATGACCTGTGAAATCGGTCCATCGCGGGAAATCCATGTACTTCCGCGATGACGTTGCCTTGTTGCTACAACTAGCTAGTCATCAGCACTAGTTGCGAGTGTTGTACCCGCGACAATACCTATAGAATTTATTTTCTCAATTATGCCTCCTGAGTTTGCCAGTCCTCTTGATTCCTTACCTTTTTCACTTGCTCAGTCATTTGTTTTTCACTGTTTATGGTCAAGGCACTCCTTCTTTGGCTTTGTTGAATGAATCTTGCCTTTTTTCCCGTGTGACCTAGTTCATTATTTCATGTTTCTTGAGTCAATTGTCTTGGTTGCTCATTTGCTCAAGATTCATTTACTACTTTCTTGTTGGTTTGATTGAGATTTCCTCATTCTTTGTTTCTGGTTGATTTTTAGTGGCAATTATTGAACCAATGTTTGGTATTGATTCAATCTTTTTTCACTACCAAACATAGATCAATATTGCTTAGATCAACTGATTCTTTTACACTTGCTTGTTTGCTTCTTTGCATTAAAAAATAAATAAAAATCAAAAATCAAAAGACTACATTCATTTAGTGTGCGAAAGTGAAAGTGAATTTGCATTTCAAGGTTGCATATTGGAAAGCGAATGATAAAATCTCTCATTAGTAGTACCCATGCACTATAGGAATTGATGTCTATATGCATTGTGTGATTGCATTTGCTCATCTTGGTTTTCTTGGTTTGGGAATGATCTCTACCCTCCCGTAGGTAGGTGTTCATTAAAGTGAAAGGATATTTTATTCGTTCTAGCTGCATCCTAGTTTTTGTTGTACACATACGGTAAGCCCTGAAAACTGAAACATAATTCAAGATAAACTTTAAAATGAACTGAATAAATCTAACAACACATTGGAACATAACACTCATGATTTAGAGGTCTAGGCTAGAGACGTGCTCCGGCATCATTAAACCTAGTCACTATTGTTCTCACTCAAGGTTCAATGATTCCTCCTTCTGTGACTCAATAGCGGTCTAGTACAGAATTTTTCTCCCATGTACCATCGATATATGTTGGGAGACCCCACTAGGTTATCATCCTATATCCTTAGGAAGCCATGTCTGCTGCCTTGCAAACCATAACGCACTGAACACATCATTTAGGAAGATTAACTGTTGTACGAAAAGTCCTTGGTTTTCATATGATCGCCAAGGTGTATATGCAGTTTTACGGGTTGTTTGGTAAACCTTTGGCCTAGTTCTCTAGAGTAGTCACTTTCTTTCCTTTTCAGACTCCCTAAAAGAGAAGGTCCATCTGAGCACTTGTGACTTCAGGCTCATTAAACATTCGAAGGTGACTAGAGTCATCTTTTTTTCCTTTTCTTGACTCTTTAAAGATGAAAAGGTCATGTTTTGTTCCTGCATCATAAAATTTACTTCCCACGAAATATTCTTGGTAACAATTCAAGTTATTAGTTGTGATAAGAGTGATTTTCAGGCTCGTTCCCAATGGCAACAGTCCCCGAGTCTGAAAACAACCCTGGTCCGTTTCTTTCTTTTGGAAATACCAGTGCTCCATATATGGCAACATTGTCTTTGCCTGGGTTAACCATCAGTTTGCCCGTATTGTTGTTTCAACCTCGTTGGTCCCGAGTGTCATGACTAGTATTCCACCATATTCTTCGTTCAAACTACGACATGTTGATTCCGAGGTTGAGCCTACTCCTTCTTCACCTGTTTCTTCCTCCTCTTCTCCTCCTTCACCTGGTGAAAGTTTCCTATCTATTAACCAGGAGACTAAGAAGAAGAAGAAGAAGATGAAGAATAAGAAGTCCGATAAAAGTGAGGCCACCTATGTGGCTATTGCTCCGAGTACATCTCAGGTCAGACCACCTTCTGCTCCTCCATGGAAGGTTAAGTTTCCTTGTAAATTGTGCAAGGGTGACCATCTTCTTCGTGATTGTCCTGGCATTCCTAGGATCTTAGAATTATAGTCCCACAATTTGGCTCCTCCCTCATCATCCTCTAAGGCTCATGGCGATGCTACCCTATCAAATAGCAACAACAAGAAGAAAGGGCAGATTCGATTCCCCTATAGGCTATGTGAAGGCAACCATCCCTTCACCTTTGTCTACTCATGGATAAAGCTTACGCCATTTTGGAAAGTCTTACATCTTCTTCACCCCAACTTCCCATTGGTTATTAGAGGCTCTCATTAGATCCTCTTCCCATCGACCAAGAAATTGACTTAGATTCTTCTCTTGTCTGTCCTCCTCTTTCTGAACCTGGCTATGCTAAGCTTGTTCTAGACCAACCATTGGTTAGAGAGAGTGTCAATGTGGGTTCACCACCTATTGATTAGCCTGTTTCGAAAGAGCATCATGCTCATGTTCTTCTCATCTCATCAGATTCTCTTGAGTCCGAAAATGACCCTCCTATCTCCGCTCGTCAAGAGGGTCCTTCTTTGGTTCCTGTAGAGTAGGGGGGAAATCATACGATTCCCCCACCCAGTAGTTCGGTTGTTTCCTTCGACTGGAGTCATTTGACTACATTCCACCTTCCATCGCATGTGCCTTTCCAGATTACAGTACATTCCTATGATAAGGTAGTACTTGGCACTGTCTTGGATGAGGGTGTGTCGGTTAGTCTCATGCCTTTCACTACTTGGCAAGCTTTGGGCTCCCCATACCTTGTGCTAGTCATGCAACATTTGTTGGCCTTTGACGGAGGAACCAGTTAACCTTTAGGGATCCTCCCAAAGTTTCTTGTTACTTTGTGAGGCAAAACCATCTATATAAACATACTATTTGTCCAACGTGCTTTAGATTTTAGTCTTCTCCTTGGTCGTGACTATGTTTATGCCATGGGGGCCCTCGTTTCTTCACTTTTCCATGTGGTTCGTTTTCCACGCAATGAAAGAATGGTGACCATAGATCAATTATCGTTCTTTAGTCCCTCAGTGCCTCCTCCACAGTTGTCATCCCCTCTTGGTTCTTGCTCGCAAGCAGTACCCTCCTTGCCACAAGTCAATTATGTGGCTATCCATTCCATCTATGCCTCTAACTTATGATCATGCAGATGGTCTCATACATCATCTATTGGGGGCATTGGAACCTGATTTGTCATTAGTGCCTCATGACATGTATTCCTCCCAGAGTGCGTCCCTTCCATCCCATGAAGACCTCTTGGGAGCCATGTTCTCATATGGCCAAGGAAACTGGGTGTCCGAGGATAGTTATGATCTTGTGACAACCTCATTGGGAAACAAAACAAGGTGTACAAGGATAGTTTGTTCCTGTGTCAACCTCATTAAAAAATGAAACAAGGGTTATGAGGTTACTTCTTTTACTATGTCAACCTCATCAAAAGATGAAACGACTCCCTTTCCCAATCGAGTCTTTGATTAAGATCTCGTAAAATCCAAGTAGAGTCTTTCCAAGATCTCGAAAGTGAACCTTCATTCCATCCACCTCATTGAATGCAATGAAGCTTGGGGGGCATGTACCGCGATTTGTGTCATTATGCCTAGGGGCATGCGAACTCATAATGAGCATATTTTTTCGTTTAAAGGTTATGTAAACATGAAACCGAATCCAAGTAGAGTTCTCCATGGTTCAAGCTTCTGTAAAAATGAACCCATACCTGATTTACACCTCATGATTGCCTTTTTATCTACTAAATTCTGCCAGATGAGCCTTGGTTGTTTCATTCCATCACCACCATCTCTTTGGCTAATCATATACTTTCACTTGGTTGTTTTTCCTTTCCTGGGGAACCGCAGCAATGAGTGGTTTTATTAGCCAACCTCTTGACCATTACATATTTTGATCAGTTCCACCATTGTTGGAACCAGTTGCTACCCTTTATACCACTCATTCCTCCAAGATAAGTCTCCTTTAAGCTATTTTATAACTCATAAAAGATGAAAATATTGCTAAGTATTTTTCCCTTTTTGATTCGTTAAAGAGAATAAAAATGGAGGTCCACTTTCATCTCTTTTATGACCGTTTAAAGACAAAAAGATTGCCGAGTTTTCCCTTTTAACTCGTTACATGGAACAAGAGGTGGCCTACTTTAAGCTCTTTTCCGACCATATAAATGTGAAAATATTCCCTAGATTTTGTTGTTTCGGTCTCGCTATTGCTTACGAAATGACATGGTTTTGATCACTTTTCTACTTTTTCGGGTCAAGGTCACTAATCATGAAAAGTACTCCTTGATCGTAATGGTCAAGCGATTCTTTCGAGTATTGTTTTATACTTTTTTGGGCTCGAGAGACACAAATCTATGAAAGAAGACCCACCCTAGATTTTTCTTTTCCGTGTCTTTTTCAAACTCTCTAAACATGAAAAAGACTCCGAGTTTTACTTATGTCGGACTTGTTAAAACCTGACGACATTGGACTCGTCACCATGATGAGACTCGAGCTTCTCGTCCCTAGGGCTTGTTAAGCTATTACTAGGTTGGATTCAACCGAAGGTCGAACTTATATTACAAGCATATGCTATCCCCTTCAAGCCTGTTTTCAAAAATAATTGGGGTACTCGCTAGCAATGGTGGGGGGAAATTTGGAAATCATCATTGACTGTCTATGGTAGCTAGTCACTCTTGAACATCAACACTTTTTCTTCTTGTTGGGTTGGGATATCCATACATCATCATTTGGCCTTCTGCAGGTTTGGGTTGTCGTTCAGCCTCATTCCGTCTGATCCATGCTGTCTCCATTCAGCCTCTATGCTGCCACCCTCTGGAGTCGTGTCGCCAAAATGTTGAAGAGTATAACCCTTCTGTAGTTTACACCCTCGTTTTTATTCTGATACTTTGTTCTATCACCTATCGCTTGTTCCTTATCTCATGTCGTTGATGGGGGAAACATTATGGCCCTCCTACGACAGGTCGTCTTTTGTCGACATCAGCTCATTATCTAGGATATTGATCTAGAGATCCCTTTGGTACCTTGGAGCTTGCATGCCTCAATGGCAAGTTCTTCGCTCCTGACAATCAACTTACATCATTGGTCATCGATTGGGTGATTACACGAGTGTTCGACTTCAGCTCATTCTTCACACTTCGTGGATTGTAGTAGACAATACATTGAGAACCATTAGCACTATTGGTGTTTTCTCTCGTGCTTGTTAATGGTTTACATCATTGACCGGTAATCAAGCGACTTTCTCTCATGCTCAACTTCAGCACCCCTATTTGCATGTTATAATTTCTACTATGATCAGTTGGGTTCAAGACCCCGAACTTAGATTACACATGTTTGGGCTGTGTGGATTGGTTCGTGATTACATGACTCATTGATAGATGGTTGCGACCATACCTGAGTCTTCATGGATGGCTGTGACCATACCTTTTATCATTATTATGGTCTTATTAACTGCATGGCTATGTCCATACCATAGACCTAGTTTGTATATCTTTTGGATGGATGTGTCAATGCCTAGACTACATGTATTTCACTATCAAAGATGTTAGTTGTACTTGCACCTGCATGTTCTTCTAGATGGTGTTCCAACTCAGTCGGTTTCATAAATCATTTCACCCCTCCCACTCTCTCCGGCTTCATACTTTAGGGGGCATCTGCTACATAGTAATTTGTCACTGCCTTCACTCCCGGTCCTTCTACTGTGTCATATGTCCAAGTCAACCATGCTAATACTGAACAAATGCTCTCTTATGTTGCCAATTGACCCACTTTTTCTAAGTTATCTACCTCATCACAACTATGGACTTAATATATGCACTGAAGGGTTCTCATAAACAATCCATCCATGTTTCCAGTGCGGAAGTACATCTGTTTCCCATGATGCTCTGATTTCATGCCCCATCGTGACGTTACCTGATATCTTTGGCGATGATCTGACTGGATACATTAATTACTAGCGATGTCAGTGCTGAGGATCTGTTGTACACCCGCGATGATCCAGATCGGGCAAATTTATTCCAACAGTCAGCCTTCTAGATGGCTCCAGAACTAGTTTGTGTCGCCCTTCCTTCCCTGGTATGGTAGTTCCGTCAATTGTGCTACCTCCCTTGGGGATAAGCTCTCTCTTCGACCTTTTATGGAGACTCCTTCTCCTATTTAAACACTCACCTTCGCTATGATTAGCTAGTTGGTAAATTCTTGGATTGAGTAGTGTTGTTAGTGCTTTTGAGTTTGATAGATAGCTGGTGTGGGTGTGAACAAGTGTGAGAGTGTTGATAGCTTGAGGAATGTTGTGAAGTGCCCTCGACTTTATGTAAAACTTATGAGTGAGAGAGAGACTTTGTATGTTGGGAGATCCATCTTCAAAGAGTGAATGCTTGAAGAACATGTTGGCTGGATCCCTCTGAGAAGGCTTGTGACGTCAAGACTCCAGTTGTAAGCTTGCTCTTATTTCATTATTAAAGAAATCAATGATGTTTTTCTATGTCTTGTATGTAATTTACTTGATAGCTCATGACTTCTTGACTTTGTGAGTCAATAGATCATTGTTGTTTTCCGGTTACGTGCTTTGTTGTATTTCATTTGCATTGTTTCAGGTTGATCACTCATTGAGGAGAAGGAAGCGAAAGATGGAGTAGTACAATGGAACTCCATCGACCACCGGTTGAGGTAGGCCTCCAACTTTGACTGTTTAAGGAAAGCTATTGTTGATCTGTCCTTGTTTGTGACTAGACCCATGCCAGGGCTAAAGGGGTTGCTCTGTCTATAGAGGGAACACTTTCTTGCATCACAGTGCTCCAAATGTTGAGATTGCAACAAGATGATGGAGCTTAGTGAAAAGAGTCGCCTTCACTAAGTGGGCCCACAGGCAAATTATGGCACAAAGTCTATTTTTAGACTATGTCTATTTTTAGACATATGGATCATGTCTGTGAGTTGCAGGATGTTGTTTATGGATGATTGGTAAAGTTGGAAAAGATAGATGGACTTCTATTTTTAGACAACAACAGTGACACTGTCAAGTCTAATTATAGAGCAGTCAAATATTATTAGCTTATAATAATATTTAGACTATAAACTTTATCTTATTCTCTTGGAGCACTTCAGTTTGAGCTACAAATGTGGCACGTACAACTGTTAGAAGGAAATACGTTTTCTTTGTGGGTCAGTTGAGTTGTTTCATGCATGGCTTCAGTTAGAACTCAATCAGTTGAGTTTGGTGGAGTTGATTGTGGAGTTGATGGAGTTGTGTTCAATTTGACTTGGTTAAACTAGTTGTAATTAGTCTAACTGCAAATAGACTAATGATGAGTTGTTAAACTAATTATTAACTCATAATGCAACTAACGAATACATCAGTTAACTCAGTTTCATGTCAGTGCATGTTCAGTTCAGCAGGGACATGTGTTAGAGGATTAGATTGCTATCAGTTGTGACTATAGTTGTGCATGAGGATTTGCACAATCAATGAGATTGAGTTATGCTAATGAGAATTGGCCAATACCAAGTGAGTATAGCCTCTGCTCATGTGATTCCCAGTGTGAGTGATTCTTTTGAGGTAAATACGAGTTTGGTTCAACCATTCTCATCCATTCTTGAGCAGGGATTGAGCAGTGGAGGCAGGCAAGAAGTGGAATAGATTTGGAGATCAGATCTGAGTTGTATTGTGTTTAACAGGTGGAGATAGTGTTGGATACTTGTGAGAAGTATTGACTATTGTAATGTTACTTTTTGTCAATCATTAATATACAGATAGTGTGGGGTTTTCAGCTGTAAGCTTTCCCGGGGTTACATACTGTGTTAATCTGTGCAAGCTCTTGATGTTTTATTGTTATTGGTGCTACTATATTGATGATCAACGTAGAGGAGCTTATGTATTGTGTATGTATTCCGCAATAGTACATGATCAGGATAATCTCCATTGAATATGTGTTTATTATTCAAAATTTCTACATTGGGCCAGAATACTTCTATTGGTGGATTATTTACATATAGCTTTCTGTAACTCCTGGAGGTCTGGTGGATATATTTTGTGATGTTTGGTTGTTGAGGTGGCAATTCCCTGTGGAAATTATGGTTGAAATTGATCAAGTCAATTTTCATTCGGTTACTCTGGTTAAGGGTTTGATCTTATCTAGCCCCAGGGTTTTCACGGGTGGTGGGGAGAGTATTTGGTGCCATGCTGGCAGTTTGGAGAGGGGTTTCCCAACTCACTGTGGTATGGTATGGTTGAAATACCACCTTATTATTGGAGTTCCACTTTCATCTCTGAGTTGTTTATCGTTTACTACATCGGGATTTTCCTAAGTAAATTCCCCTACTGTTTTCATGACTTCTAGCAATTGCGCTTAAGGTTTCTCTACTTCGATACTACCCTCTGTGGGGTTTGGGCCTTCAATTTTCTTAGGATCCTTTTCAAGAGGCTTTTCAGATATGGGAAAGCCACTTTTGTCATATAACGGGGGGTTCACATCTTTATTGGCATGTTCTACTAGTGGTGGTCTTATTGGCACTACAAAGGCTTTCTCGAATGCACCTGTTAACCTTATACATTCACAGGGGGTGTGTATTGTTACCTTGGAGTGTCCTTGTGCTGCGGAAACTGTTGTTTAGGCGGAGTTTGGGTTTACCCAAGCTGCTTATGAAGTGGACGGTGAGGGTCTGATCCTACAAAATCCTGGGGTTCATGGGAATGTTTTCTCATGACGCAAGAAATTTAGAGTTTTAAAATGGGAAACAAACCCGACCCAATACAACTTATGTCTTAGGAACAACGTCGAAATGGAAAAAGTTGTGTACCTAGTGGAAATATCCCTAGTTGGGAGTGCCCATGGGCATAAATTCAGTATGGAGTCCATTATAGCTTGGTGCGATTAATTTCTTTATGCAAGGGTCTTTGAATGCCTTGACATCTGCAAGATGGTGAAGGGATGGTTTCAACTCATTTTCAAAACCCATGAGGAAAATTCTCTAGTTGCATCCACTATCTAGTCTATTGACTTTACTCCTATAATCTTTAAATTTGGGGCATCGAATTTTAATGCGAGTAGGGAACGGTGCAATGGGGTTCCTGTTTGGGTATGTTTTCCAGAATTACCCATACACATGTGGAACCCTCAAATATTTTCTAACCCAAGGAATAGAATTGGATGTTTCCTCAAAGCAAATTACTCCTTCAAGGAATCAAGGGATTTGTCATTGGCGTGCATTTTGGTTAGCCTGGACTTGCACAAGAAACTACACAAGGAAATTAACATCGGTACCGATGGGGATTGCCTACAAATCTTGGACTACAAGGGGCTGCCTTTTAGGTGTAGAATGTGTCACAAGTATGGCCAGTTAGTTCAAAATTACAATTTACCTTTCTGTCAACTTGGGGGTCTGGCTTTGGCTCCAAAAAAGCAAAAGGTGGTAGATCAGGGGACAGTGATTGAGTTCAGCTCGTCGAAGGAGGGCTTGGCTAAAATCCATAAGTGTCCCAGGGCTCTATTGCTCCAAGTGAAATTTTCATTGATCCTTTGGTCTCTAATTCAATAGTCTCAAAGGTGGCCACTTCATCTTCTACCTTTGTATCAGTGGAGTCTCCAACTTCTTCGGGTACTGCTACTTCTATCCCTGTTGTATCTTTGCTTGCTTCTACTTTATCTGCTCTTGGCATGAACTTTTTTGTATCCCTCTCAGGTTGTGGTGTGAATAGGTCATTGAATTCGGTCACAACTTTTTCCTTCGCCAAAGAGATTTGTTCAATTTCCATTGTTTCCTTAGTTTATTCCTCCCCCAGGTCTTATATTTCATCTGGCTTCTTTGGGTTCCTTGATGGAGGAGATATCCTACATAATCTCTAATCCATATTAATCATTTCCATGTCTTAGGGTCTCTCGAGGGGTTTGGGTCATTTCCCTGTATCTTTCACGAAATCCATAGGGTAGGGTCAAAAATAAAATATATCTAAAGCAAAAGATAAGACTCGTAAGGAGATGGTTGTGGACCGTCAAACATCTATTGATGGGGCACTTAGCATATTGTTTCCCCCCCAAGGATTTAAAAAATGAAACTCCTCTCCTTCAATTGTAGGGGTTTAGAAAGTGAACCTAAAAAACTTGCTCTGAGACGATTGTTTAAAGTTGAACTTCCCGATGTTATTTTCCTCCAAGAAACCCTCGTTGAGGATCCTACTATTTCCTTGTTTCTTGAATCTATTTTTCTGTCTTTCCATTTTATTACGAACGATGTTTGGGGTTGATCAAGAGGATTGGTAGTGGTTTGGGACTCCTAAAAGTTCTACAGGGAAAAATTTTGGAGTTTTTCCCATGGTTTGGGAGTGGTGTAATTTTTCTAGGATTTGAAATATTTTATCACTCTCATTAATATTTATGGTCCACATCAGGATTGGGTTGCATATTGGGATGATTTATTCAACAAATCTTTCTTTTCATGGGACAACCTGATTTTTGGAGGTGATTTAAATTTTTCTATTGGAGAGGTGGAGTTCTAGGGAGCTCATGCAAGGGCTCACCCCTTGTCCGATTCTTTTTTAAATGATTTTCCTCAAAGAACCTTCTTGATTTGGCCCTAGGAATATCTCGCTAACCTAGAGGAACATGAGGTTAGGGGATGATTTTGTGGCTAAGGATCTGAACATATTCCTGGTCGTGGATCCCATGTTTCTTCATTTCCCGTTGTTGTGCCAATGAGTTGTGTATGGGGGGACACCTGATCATCTCCCAATAATCTTTGAGTTTTGAGATGATACACAAAACCTACATGTCCTTTCAAAATGAACTAATAATGGATCCAGGTTCCTAGTTTCTCTGAACTTTTCTGAGAAACATGGTGTCCATACTTCAAAGGTTTTGGTCATTTTGTAGTGACACATTTTCTCCATAACCTAAAATCCATCAAATCAGTGGCTAAGGATTGGGCTACAAATCTCAGAAGGTAGGCGCATGTCGCTCTGATTGAGATTGAACAACAAATTGAGCTTTACTCTTCCACTCTAGGAGAGGGGGTTCCTACACAAGTCTCTCAAGATCATTATTTTCAACTTGCATATCGTAGGAGGGAAATTTTTGATGCAAATGAGGCCACTTGAAGGCAGAAGACTAGGGTTGTCTGGTTGGAATATTGAAATGAAAATACAAAAATTTCCACTCTTATATAAAGGGATGTAAGATTACTAATACTAATAGGAGTATTGAGGGTCCGGGGTGAAATCCTATTTCTTCCTTTAATGGATTATCTGTGCTTTGCATGGATCATTTTCACTCTATCTATTATGAGCTATGTGGTACAAATAATGCAGAGGCTATAAGGGTTGCACAATAATTTCCATTTTTTATCGAAGATGAAGATAATAGGGCTTTAATGGATGCAGTATCAGAGGGTGAACTAAAGGAGGTACTTGCTAGCTTCCAAACAGATAAAATCCCTTGGTCATATGGCTAGGTTGTGGAATTATTCAGCGTCGATTATGACCTTATTGGCCTTGAACTTCTCAGAGTGGTAAACGAAGCCAGGGAAAGTGGTCGCATACATCCTTGACTTTCATTTGATCCCTAAGGTTGAAAATCCCTCTTCTTTTGAGGATTTTTGGCCCATTTTTCTATGTAACTGTGTGTACAAAGTTATATCAAGCATTATTTCTAGAAGGATAAATCATATCCTTTCTCGATGTATTTCACAAGAACAATTTGGGTTTCTGGAGGACCAACAAATACATGAAGTTATAGGGGTGGATTGGGAATGCTTACATAATCTTAGAATTTACAAGCCCTCAAGGGTGGTTATCAAATGAGATCTGTCGAAGGCATATGATCGAGTAAATTGGATTTTTCTACGCCTTCTTCTAACTCATGTTAGGTTTTAGGTTCCTTTCATTAATTGGATTATGAGTTGTGTGATGTCGGTTTCCTTTGCACTACTCATAAATGGCTCGGCTTCTTCCTTCTTCTTGGCCCTGAGGGGTCTCTGACAGGGGTGTCCACTTTCACCTTTATTGTTTCTATTAGACTTTGCAAAGGGGTTGAGTCGTATGATTGCAAAGGCTAAAGGGAGGGACTCTTTTTGTGGGGTTCAAGTGGCACATCTACTCTCTATCACCCATCTGTTCTTTGTTGATGATATTCTCATCTTATCAAATGGATCAATTCGTGAATTGGAATCCCTTTCGGTGATCCTTTGTCATTTCTGTAAGGCATTAGGTATGGTCATCAACATACATAAATCCTCCATATCTATTATCAACCTTTCTAAACAGGTCTCAACAAATCAATACTATGTTCCCATATGAGATCTCTCCTCTCGATCATGGTCTAAAATACTTGGGCTTTCATCTAAATCTGAATTGCTACTCAAAATCATATTGAAGATGGTTGATCTCCAAACTAGAGAAAATGTTGAATTGTTGGTGCTTTCATTGGTTATCAAGAGTGGGTCAGCTTGTTTTGGTTAAATATTTTCTTGAAGCTATACCAGTCTACTAGATGTCTTTGGCCTAGATACCTAAGGGGGTCTAGGCACAAGCACCTAGACTATCAGGCCAGGAGGTAACTCCTCAAATAAATTGTGTTTATTCATTAAGATTGTTCATGGTTATATACATGAGGGAGTGACTCTTGGGCTTCACCTCCCGATGACTTTATTTTCCATTATTGCTAATTACATTATTTACAAGTGTTCACCCAATCCCAATGATTAGGTGTCAACATTCCCCCCCTCAATCTGAAGGGATGTTGTTGAGTCCAAGCATCATTCTGAATCTTTCAATTTTTTCTCTTCCAAGCGCTTTGGTGAAGATGTCTACAAACAACTCATTAGTGGAACAATGGCGTAGATGGATTGTCTTGGCCTCAACATAATGTCGAATCAAATGGTATTTTGTATTGATGTGCTTCGTTCAATCATGGAACTTTGGGTTCTTGGCCAACTTTATTGCCGAGGTGTTGTCAATCATGAGTGGAGTTGAATGTACTTGTTTTACCTGCAAATATTCCAGAATTTTCTTGAGCCACACAATTTCTTTTGTTGCCTCAACTTCTGCCACATATTCTGCCTTTGTTATGGGATCTCTGGAAATGATTGTTTGTGCAATATCGAGGAGACAACTCCTGATCCAATACTCATAGCATAACCTAAAGTAGATACCCCAGTTTCTTTGTCTCCATTGAAGTCTTAATCAGAGTATCCAATCATGCTGAAGTCTCCCACTTGTGTATACTTGAGTTGAGAGTCTTGAGTTCCCTTCAAGTACTTTAGAATTCTTTTTGCAGCAGACCAATGTCCCTCACAAAGCTTTTGCATAAACCTGGAGAGGATTCCAATAACAAACAAAATATTTAGTCTGGTAGTAGTAAGGTAGTTGAGACTTTCTACAAGCTATCTACACTTTGTTGCCTCCTCAAATTCTTTTCCTTCAATGGATGTGAGCTTTAAGTTTTGTTCCATTGAAGTAGTCAGAGGATTGCACTCAGCCATGCCAAACATGTTCAACAGATCTCCAATATACTTCTTTTGAGAGAGGAATATATACTTTGGATGTTGAGTTATTTCAATACCAAGATAGTAGTGAACATATCCCAAGTCATTCATTTCAAAACCTTTCCTCATTTCCTTCTTTATGGATGCAATGTAGCTCTCATTGTTCCCTGTCATCAAACGATCATCTACATATACCACAAGATATACAACTGTTTTTCCAACTTTCTTGACAAACAAATTTGCATCATCAAAATCATAATGTTTGAAGTTGAGTTTCAGAATATGCTCAGTTAACTTTTCATACCAGGCTCGCGGTGCTTGCTTGAGGCCATACAAGGATTTCACAAGTTTGCATACTTTATGTTCATGTCCCTTCACAACAAATCCTTCAGGCTGGGACATAAAAACATTCTCTTTCAAATCTCCATTCAAGAAAGCAATTTTTACATCCATTTAATGAAATTTCCAACCATTCTGAGTTTCCAGGGAAAATAGTGTCGGGATGGTAGCCCATTTTGTTGTGGGAGCAAAAGTTTCCTCATAATCAACCCCTTCCTTCTGTGCAAAACATTTTGCTACAAGACTAGCTTTGTGCTTGCCAGGTAAACCATCAGCGTTATACTTGTTCTTGTAGACCCACTTGCACCCAATTGACTTGGTTCCCAATGGAGGATCAACCAGCTTCCAAGTGTCATTCTTTATCAAGGAATCATACTCCTTTTGCATCGCTTATTTCCAATCATCATGAGAATTATCTTCTTTGAAGGAAATTGGTTCAAAATCTGTAGACAAATTCAGTTCACAATCATAAGAAACATCCATATCAACAAGTGAATCAGAATCATCTACATCACCTCCATTTTGCCTAGTTGAATTACTTATTCCTGTCTTTCTAACCTCATCAGGATGAACACTTTCAAGTGTCTTTGTCAGCCACTTTGGGGACCTTTCTGAGATGGTCCAAGCTACTCAATTGATTGAGTGGGACTGAATCAAGATTGAGTCTCCCAATTATGTCAATTACATCACTCAAAGTATCATTAGTGATTGGAGTTTCATGTGGGGGAGAGAGTGCTTCAGAAGAAGATTCCACAGATTGATCCAGTATAGGAATCCCCCCTTCAAAATGAAAAATCTGATTATCAAATTCTTGAAATGATTTTTCATGTCTGGATCTATCCAAGCGATCAAGTTGCTGCTCAACAACATTGTCAACTTTGGAAGATTCAAGAAATATTACATCTCTAGATACAACAAACTTTTTATTGACTTCGTCATAGAGACGGTATGCTTTAGAGGTATTTGAATACCCCAAGAAGATACTTTATGACTCCTTGCACCAAGTTTGTTTCTATGTACCTTTAGTATCAAAGCATAACAGGTGGAACCAAAGACCTTGAGATGCTTTACCGAAGGAATGTGGCCGTACCACATTTTATAAGGAGTCTTGTTTCTAATAGCATTAGATGGACATCTATTCTTTACATATACAACACATAGAACTGCGTTAGCCCAAAACATCAATTTACATTCTTGAAAAACATCATGGATCATACCATATTTAAGATTGTCCTATTCATTCTTTTAGCTACTCCGTTATGTTGAGCATTATAAGGGACAGTTGTTTGATGTTTGATCCCATGCTGGCGAAAATAGTTTTCAAACTCATTTGAAGTGTATTCTTTTCCATTATCAGTGTGAATATAGCCAATATGAGATTGTGCATCATTTTCAATCCATGTATGAAAGTTCTTGAATGTTTGAAAAGCATCAGATTTGTTCTTCAATAAATAAACCCAACACATTCTGGTGTAGTCATAAAAAAATGTCATCATATATTTATTTCCATTTGTAGAGGGAACAGGCATTGGACCGCATAAATCTGAATGAATGAGTTCAAGTTTTCTATGTGCTCTAGAATGTGAATCATGAAAAGACTATTTGCTATGCTTTCCTAGAATAAAAGCATCACATTAAGTTTCCTAGGAATTGTAGGAAAACCAATAACACCATGTTTCTTCAACAAGCGAAGATTGTCATAGTTCAGTTGTCCAAATCTAGCATGCCATAAAAGACTTGATGGAAATGTACCTTCATCATAATGAGAACCGTATGAGAAATTTTGTGCACGAGCAGAGGTACCTTGTAGCTTGAGAAGCCTTTCTTCTTCTATCCTATCATGACAAGTGAGTGATCTGATGCTTTTCTCACCTCAACCTTGCCATCAAACATATGAATGGAGTGCCTTTGCTAGCAGATGTGGACCAAGGACAACAAGTTTCTCCTCGGCTGTGGGAGATATAAAACATCATGCAGAAAAAAGTCTGGAAGACCAGGCAATCTGAACCTGAATGTGACAAGCCCTGATGGCTTGAGTTTTGATTTGTCTGCAAAGTATATTGCTCCATCAACATTGTTAGTAAATTCTTGAAAAAAATATCTTCTAAAATTCATGTGGCAAGTTTTTTCCTGAATCAAGCAACCAATCATTTTTCCAAGAAGCAAATGAAGCATTAAACAAGTGTTCATTTACTCCAATATTACAATGTGCCAGAACATAGTGAGCAGATTCATATGCTTTACCTTTCTCTTTGCCATTGGTTTTACCTTTGGGTTGATTTCTTTCTTGCTCAATTATGTCCCAAGGCAACTTGCATGTTGATGCATCATGTGATTCATCTCTATTGCAACATATGCAATAAAGATCAGACTTTTCTCCTTGAGATTGTTTCCCCAGTGCCTCTAAAATTCTTCTTTTCTCTTCCTCTTTGGCTTCCTCGTCCTCTAAAAAAATCTTGCGCATGGTTTTTCTCTTTTTACATAAAGCACACGACTTTTTCAGAAAACTAAAGAGTTGTCCTCTTTTCCAAAGCCTTCTCTTTTTCAACAAACTTCTCCATCATAAAATCATAAAATCTACACTGAGCCCAAAAATAATTACAATACTCAGTATAAACACTAGTAGTAATTTTTTATTTCTTATCAACAGTAGACTCTTAATATTCCTATACCATGCAATATACATTGTATGCCTTATAACATAAGCAACAAACTTCATATTCCACATATTATAGCATGGCATGCCATATATACGCACATCATAAGGAGAACTCAACACTTCATAAGAAGAAGTCAACTTAGAGATTATGAATCCCAAATTGAAAAAGGCACCAAGCACGGTCTCTAAGTTAATGCACAAATAAGAAAAAGCACATCATATATAAACTTAATGGAATGCACCCACCAGCATATATGAAATCAATTCTTCATGTTTAAAACCCCACGCCATAAACTTTTCCAGTGATTAGGTTAATTTGTACTGACAGTTATCTGGTCGGATTACACATTAACAAAAGGAGGTATGTCAACATTATTATTTATTAAAACCGAATGTATTAAAAACAATGTAGGGTGGCTTCGAGTGGGAGAAAAGTGGTATGGGGAGGACGTGGTATGTTCCGCTGCACAGTGGGCAGAGCAGCGTGGTATGGATTATATAACGCAGAGTTTGAAGGAGGAGCGGTGTGATATTGGCCCGATTCTATGTTTTTTAATATTGTGATGACAAGATGAGGAATTCTGTGAGCGGTATGACCGGTGGGATGGAGGAGCATTGTGGCAGCGACAGCGTTTGCAGGTGGGTCATGTATGGCAGTCAAAACGACAATGCGGAGTATGGCAGTAAAGAAGTGGATTTAAAAAACAAATTGGTTATTCCGACAGAGGTTGTTCAATTGGCTGCACTATCCACTCGACGCATTTCTCCACACTCATAGCCCTCGCTGTCGATTCTCGGCATGGTTTTCATCTTATTCAAAGGGCACTCAAATCTCTGCAATTCCCCACCATTCCAAAACATGCATCATGTTGGGAAAGGAGCAGAAGACTTCCCGCATCGTGAAGTTAGCACCGTTGAACGCAGTCCAAGAGGGTGGACTGTGTAACACAAATTGTCGACTGTGTAAACAGAGCGACTATAGAAGGCAACGTATGGGGATGTGAAGAGTCAAAAAATCGCAGCGTAATATAACAAAACCAAATCAGAGCGTGCAACATTGTGTAATGATAAAATTAAAAACCAGAGTGGCATGATACCTGCAACTTATGGACTGGAGCGGTGGACTGTATTAACAGCCAGCGTATGGAAGAGGGGTCGCATGAGGACAGAGAGCATACTTTTCACCAAACGCATACCATTCATGCATTCAATAAAACTAACACATATGACAAAGAGCAACACATATGACAGAGAGCATGGCAGACTACAGAAATCGCAGAAAGAGATTTGGGCAGAAAAATTAAAAATGGAGTTGGATCTGATACCATGTCAGGTCAAGAGGTAACTCCTCAAATGAATTGTGTTTATTCGTTAAGATTGTTCATAGTTATAGACATGAGGGAGTGACTCTTGGGCTTCACCTTTTGATGACTCTTTATTTCCCATTATTTACTATTTACATTATTTACAAGTGTTCACTCAATCCCAATGATTAGGTGTCAACATTCTGCTTCAAATTTCTATAGGTTGGTTCTCAAGAAAATTGTGTTCTCCCATGGTTCAAATGGTCCCACATTGCTATGCCAAAACTCCTTGGAGTTTGGGGCTTAAAAAACATATTTATTTTCTCTCAAGTGTTGACTACTAAATGTGGATGGCCTCTTTGAGATTCTCATAGTCTCTGGAATAGGGTCATTACTCAAAAAAACATTGCCCCCCACACCTTGGAGGACTGGATCCGTCTACCTCATTTTTCAGGAATAAATATTTTTGTTGTTTGGAGGGTCATTTTAAATTGTTTTCATATGATCTCTTTGGGCTTGGTGTGGAGGATTGGTTCGGGGACAAAGTTGTTGTTTGGCATGGATCCATGGGTTGGCAGTGGGGTTAACCATATATTATCTTTGGCCATGTTTGAATGGTTGTGCTCTCAGGTCTATACTAGACTTGCTCATATAAATGACCCAGAGTGCACGTCTCGATGGCGCTAAGGTTGGCTCTCGGTTACAAGTTTACAGTTGATTGGGGATTTTCAGAGGGAATGAGATGTATATTTAAACACTTTATACTCTCTGCACATTTGCCTTGCACATTCTGCTGATGAGCTGGTATGGTATGGGAATACTAATGGAATTATACTCCAAAAGCGGGTTGCTTTCATCTGAACATGACTTCTAGGGATGTCATCCCTCTATGGTGGTGGTGTGTCTTGTGGACTGCAAAATGTCCATCCAAATAAAAAAAACCATATGGCGCATTCTTAAGGGTAAGGTACCCACCTTGGATGTGATGCAGCATCATCACAAAATTGGGTCGGGCTGGTGTATTTTGTGCAAGCAAGGTTAAGAATCTATTGCTCACTTATTCACCCATTGCCCTTTCTCTCGGCTTGTTTGGTCGCCATGACGTAGTGTTCTGGGGGATGCATGTAAATGGGAGGGTAATTCTTTTGTTGTCATATGGCGCAAAATGTCCATCCAAATAAAAAAAATCATATGGCGCATTCTTAAGGGTAAAGTACCCACCTTGGATGTGATGTAGCATCATCACAAAATTGGGTTAGGCTGGTGTATTTTGTGCAGGCAAGATGAGGAATCTATTGCTCACTTATTCATCCATTGCCCTTTCTCTCGGCTTGTTTGGTCGCTATGACGTAGTGTTCTGGGGGATGCATGTAAATGGGAGGGTAATTCTTTTGTTGTCATATGGCAAGGATGGCTAGTTGATAGGGCCACATATATCTACAAGGAGCTTCCATTTATCATCGTCTAGGGTATTTGGTTGGCTTACAACTGAGCTATTTTTCAGGACTCCCTTTCTTTCCCAATATGGACTGCAATCGAATGTCTTTCTATCTTGGAATTTTACCCACAGTCTCAACCAGTGGTAGATAGTCGTCAAGTCTTTGTGAAAGTGTCGGATACCAGTTTTCCCTGGGCTTATTTCGATGGGACTTCACAGGAGGAAGGGGCTATTTGTGGTGGTGATTTTGTTCTTCATTTATCTGAACATGATTTTTTCCATATTAACCTGGGTATCAGGAGGGGCCTTAATAATTGGGCAGAACTTTTGGCTTACAGATCTCTTATCGCCTTTTCCATGGAAAAGTTGTGACCATCTTCAGATCTTCGGGGATTCACTTGTGGTGGTGAATTGGGTTAATGCCACTCAAGTGTGCCATTTTGTTTCTCTTTCTCGTGTATTGTTAGATATCTATCGCCTGAGAGATGCTTTTGTTTCTCTATCCATTAACCATGTTTGCAAGGAATGAAACAAGGCCGCTAACATGATTTCTAAAGAGGGCTTTCTCTTGGATCAAGGGCTTTGGCAAGCAACAGAGTTTGGTGGTCCCGCTCCTTTCTTTCATGGTCCTTTTGTGGAGGAACTGGTTCCTGGCGATCATGGTCGATCTCACATAGCTATGCTACTGTTATACATATTTTTTTTTGTTGTTGGTCACTGTTGTTTTTTCTTTATTTCCTTATGCTATTGGTCATAGATTATATATGTTAGTGCTTCATGCACATAGTCTAAACATATGGGCAGTTGTTTCTTTATACAACGCTTTTGTGGACCTTTGACTATTGTGAGAAGTCTTTTGTATTCGTCAGGAACTATATGTTATTTTTGCCTCCTATGGGAAATAGGAAGATTTCATTGAATGCACACGTGAGTGCATATGAAGAATGTATTTTTTATTGTTTTATATGAATAAAAGTACAGGCTCTTTTTTCCAAGAAAAAAGAAAGAAAGATTTAAGGTAATTAATATATGTGTAAAGAATTTTGATTATTAATAGCAAAGATAAATTTTGAAATTTAATATATTTAGTCAATTTACCAAATTGATGTGCAAAATTATTATAAATTACTTTACTATTACACTAAAGTTTATATTTAAATTTGAAATCGTAAGATTTTACTTTTTTCCCAAGGAAAAATCGTAACTTTCATTATGCATTTGAAAATTACATGTTGTAGATGCTTCCATGAAGCATATATCAAAAAATGGGTGGCCAAGCCACATACTGTGAATTGTATGTTACATAACTATAACTGAATATGTTGCGAATAAATATCCAATAATAACATGTATGTGAAGTTATATAAAAATTAATATATGCAAAAAAAGCGCTATTAAAATAGTTCATCCCCAAAATGAGTGTTGAGTTTCCCCCTATGAATGATGATCATCAAAAGATCTGTGGAAATCCTGATAAAAGTCATGTCCATTATGCACTTATATCATCTAGTGACCATGTGGTTGGTGTGTTGCCTCCTTGGATAGGAGATTGGAACGTTGATTCCTCTCCCTATAAATATGATGATAAGAAATAGAGTCAAACTGTGTTTTTAATAATAATACATCATCTAATATGTTCTGAAGTGTCTACATGTGACGAACATATTGTTGATTGAACTAGCTTATGACAAGCTTAGAGTATCCAAAAATCTGAAGGTGTCGACATCCTTTTTTAAAGCAAAGGAGACAAGATGTATGAGACTGATAAGTTCTGAGTAGTTGTTTGTGCCTCTTCCTAGGCCCATCCTTAGTTTGAAAAAAAATTCTTCATTGAGGTATAATCTAGCACCACTGCCACAACTTGTTAGTTGTGTAGATCCATCAAAATAAGCCCATTGGAATGATTTGTCAATGGATTCAACCATGATGATCCTATGAGGATGTTTGGGCTCATCATTTGGAATCATGTTGTAAAGTGTAGAAATGTGTGCAGAAGCAAGCATCAGTTGGGGGGTTTCCCTTAAAAGATAAAGCTTATTTTTGCTTAACCGGATACTCTAGCATACCAAAAGTGGTAGATTTATGAGCTTAGAGGGGTGTGCTTGGTTCCACCACATTTCCCATGTAGATATAATTGACTGACAGATCCATCTAATGTTGATAGCTAGCAATTGATGTATTTGTTGCCATAACGTAGTTATCACGGGGTAGTGGAGAAAAAGATGATCGATGCTCTCTTCGGCATCCCTGCAGAGTGCACACCAAGTAGGTCCCTGAAAAGCTCGACGCTGAAGATTGTCTCCAGTGGAAGATTTATTATGCATAGTGCACCACATGAAGAGCTTAGCTCTAGGTGGGCCTTTTAGTTTCCATAGGGGACACCACCACCATACTGAGTCGGGTGGCTTATGTTCAGCATAGATGATGGGATATCTGTCTTTAGGTGTGTATTTTTCGTGCTAAGATAAAACCAAAATAAGTTTTTCTTCCCTGTCTAGAATCCTAACATGTGATTCTGTGAGGGCGTCAATATAGCTAGCCCATTCTTGATGCCAAGTAGCTTGGATACCGAGATCCAGAACCGAATTCCAAGCCTGAGCAAAAATAGAAGTGTTGTATGGATCGGTGATGTGGTCAAGAGCATTTATACCATAATTCTCCAAATATTGGATGAGTTTAGGTGAAAGGATGTGTGCATTCCCACAACCTGAACAGGGATCCAGTTTGATATGGACCTGACTTCTTGAGCCAATTCTCTATGCCAAGCCAACTCTAATGTGTTCAATTGAGTTCAGCACATCACGTCAAATCAAGGATATATTATTTATGTTCCAATTCGGTCTCCTAATCCAGTCGACAATGCGAAGCGCACTAATATATTTCCTGATGACCACCTCAATCCACATATTTTTGGATGTAAGGACATGCCAACCCAATATTGCAACAAGGGCTTTTGAGAAACATGCTAGGTTTTTCATGCCCCAACCTCCCCATTTCTTTGGCAGGACAATATGATCCCATTTGACCCATGGGAAGGTATTTACTTCCTTGTTTCCTCTCCAGAGGAATCTACAACATAGTTGTTGGATTCTAGAGAGAATGCCTTTGGGAATACATGCCAATGACATCCATTAAATAGGAATCACCTCTAAAACTGATTTGATAAGGATGAGGCGACCTACCCTTGAGAGCCACCGATGATGCCATATGTTCAATCTTCTTTCAATTTTTTCCACAAGCCATGTCCATTCCACAATTTTGTATTTATTGGGTTTGAGCCGGAATCCCATGTATTTGAGACCATCATCGAAATCAAGGGGTGAGAAAGGGAATCTCTGGTTTGCAAAATGAACTTCATACTGTAAGCACCCTGAGGCTGACAGAGTGGATTTCATATGATTTCTCACCATACCTGTGGCTTTACAGAATATCTTGAGAATGGTGTTGAAAACAATGGAGTCACTAACAGATCCATTCAGGAATATGATGACATCGTCCACAAAAAGTAGATGGGACAATACACAATGGTTTGCAATTTTAATACCCTTGATTCTCCCATGTTTCTTTTCCTATGTGATTAATCTACTCAAACCTTCCATTACCACTAGGAAGAGCAAAGGTGATAAGGGGAAACCTTGCCTGAGTCTGCGCTCAGCATGGAAGAAGTTTGAGGTTGATCCATTTATGAGGACATTGTATGAGACAAATGATTTGCAACACATAATCCAATTAATGGTTGAAATAGGGAAGCCAAGGTGTGTCAGAAGCATCTGTAAATATAGCCAACTGGTCCTGTCGAAGGCCTTTGAAAGGTCGATTTTGAGAATCATGCCCTTCATATTCTTAATTTTTATGGAGTGTATCCCTTCCTTAGCAATGCCTATGGCTTTGTAGATCTAATGATTGTCCAGGAAAGCAAATTGCTCATGTGAGATATGTTGAGATAAGATGGGCTTAATCTGATTAGCGATGATTTTGGCGATGATCTTATAGATGCAATTATAGAGGGAGATAGTTCTGAAATCATTGAAGGAACGAAGTGAGTCAATTATGGGGATGAGTGTAATGAATGTGGAATTAAAAGCATCAAACATACGTCCATTGGTTCTACATTCTTCAATTACTCGAGGAAGATCATGACCAAGTAATTCGAATAAGGACAAATAAAACTCCATCGGCCAGTCGTCTGGGATAGGCCTCTTATCCTTCTTGAACCATTTGGGCACGGCCTCAAGTTCCCCCATCGTCACAACCTTGTTTAGGTCCTCAGTTGCTTCATCGTCTACAAATTGTGGAAAGAGATCATCTACTTCAATAATTCCCACCAAAGAGGCTTCCTGCGGGGCTTTAAATAATTGACCAAAGAGAGAGATGCCCAAAGCAGCAAGATGATTAAATGATTGAATAGGTTGACCTACCTCATTCTCCAGGGACCATATAGTTTTGATGGCCTTTTCTTCCTTTAGCAAATTGTTGAAAGAACTTTGTGTTTTCATCTCCATCTTGTAACCATATGGCTTTGCTCTTAATCCTCTAGGTCTCTTCTCTTTCCTTGAGTAATTTGAGCCTTTCTGCTTCAAGTTTAATAACCCGATCTTTAGAATCGACAGTGACGAAACCTCCACATCTTGGCTCTTCTAACCTAGCTAATTCCTCTTCAATCGTCATGATGGTGATATCATCCTTCTTTTTCTTTTCCTTGGCCCATTCAATCGTCTTCTTTTTTAGACAAGAAAGCTTAGTTGCGAAGAATTTAGACACAAGTTGTCGAGGGTTGGGTGGTCCTGATTTCCAAATATCTTTGACAAGATGAATATAGGCCTCACCCCTAAGCCAGGCTGAATTGGATTTAAATGGAGCTTTTGGCTTGGTAGAGATACCAAAGATTTTTAAGTAGATCGAGGAGTGATCTAAAATTCCTCTGATCCTACCCATTGTTTGAAAAGAGCCAATTTTTCTAGCAGAGCTTCTTTAATGAGGAATCGGTCCAATCACCTGGCAAGCATAGATTCCCCTATTCTCTGATTACACCAGGTAGGTTGTAAACGAGCCACAGGGATGTCGATCAAGTGGTGATTGTCTAGCAGGGGCCCAATAATGTCTGAGAGTGTATCTATCTGGGCGCATTTACCCCAGGATTCCACATGTCCCATTGAAAAATTAAGGTCAACTCCCAGGATAATATTATCCGATTGCATATATGATGTTTTCAAAATTGTCTCCCAAAACTCCACCCTGTTGTGATGGACGCCATAAATATTCACAATTCTGAGTTCCATCCCAAGTTCCTCATAGTACACATCCGCCAATAACATTCCTTCCCTCTGCCAGACATTGAGGAGCCTCAGGACTCTAGGGTTGATGCTAATCGCAATACCACCAGAACGTCCATGGGCGTCTAGTCCATGGACGGTCCAACCATATTGTATCGCTTCTAGGGTAGAGGTATAAGTTCGCAATCAATGTGAGTCTCTTGTAATAAGATCGCATCCACCTTTTCTAATTCAAGGAGTCTCTTAAGGGTTAGTCATTTAGCAGGACCATCCAACCCGCGGCAATTAAAGGAGAGCCACTTCATTAGAGGGCAGATTCAGGTGTTTCTTGCTCTAAGAACCCCATCAATGGATAGTTGTCTACCTTATGCTACCTCTTGACCGGCCCGGTGTATGGCTTTGGTTATGAAATATTGTCTGCCTCAAGAGGGTTTGGGAATCTTTAGAAGAGGAGCTAAACCAAGACCACGTCCAATCGCAACTGATAGTTTTTCCAGGGAACGCAAATTGTATTTGTGGCTGGATTGAGATTCAGAAGATTCCTCCCTAGAGGACATGGTGTTCTCTAAGATATTTGGAATGGCAAGAGGAGGAATAGAGAAAATGGCAGGGGTGGATGTCGATGGTCAAGAAATCATATTAAGATCACAGCAAGATAGAAGGACCCCAACTTCTTGTGACTGACATGTTACAGATGGCTCATTTAAATTAAAAGGACCAGAGAAAGGGGAAGTGGAGACAGTACCTGGAGGCAGTTCAGACGTTGTTGAGTGGGTTCTGTTGATCCTTGGAAAAGGTGGTTGTGCAGGAGCGACCTATTTCCCTTTGTCCATAGCCTTCGATTTTGACGTGCAAGCCGCTTCCTTCTGGGTCCTTTGTTCCTTTAAGATTGATCCCTTTACCTTCTCATAATTTCCTTCCTTTGTCTCCAGAGAGGGATTGTCTTTGGAGAGTAAGGGAAATTCCTTAAAGAGATGACCTACTTTGTGGCATCACCTGCACCGGAAGGGCACCCCTTCATAGTCCAACTTTTGAAGTCTGGTGGTGTTTCTCCATTGGATCTTCAAATTTTCCTCCAGTCATTCCCGAGTACCAAGGTGAACCATTATGCGAGCGAAAGCATAATACGTTGTTGTTATGGTTCTTCATAGTCCACAACATAATTGATATTTTGGTGATAACAAGTAATCTCCTACAAAGGGATTGATCATGTGTTGGCTCATCATACCATTCTCTAGTATTTTATATTTTTCTGTTTAAGGTTTGACTGCTCATTACTTGAAAAAAGCATTACAAAGATGGCTTCCTCGTGCTACTTGTCTTCTTGAAGAGAAACCAGACCAGTAGCACAAGTTTAAAATCTTAAGATTGCAGTGACCCCATTTAACCAAGTCCTCTGACAAAATGAAGACTTTCCACAAGTTTCTAAAAGATAAAGAGAGAGAAGACTCGCAAGCTCTACGTTTTGAAGCAAAATTTTGTATAACATAGCATGCTCATAGTTCAAAAATTAGACAATCCCAGAGCACAATTAAGTTTGAAGGTCCACCAAGAAGGTCTGGTTAGGGTTCCACAGCGTACCTAAACCTATGTATTCAGGATGACCAACAAGGAGCAGCCCAAGCGCGAGCAATTGAATGTGAGCCACGAGCATCAGTAGTTGAACGTGACCAACCTAAGCATGAGCCACACAACCAACCCAAGCATGAGCAGCAACCAACCTGAGCACGAACAATTAAGCCATTGTCGAAAGCATAAACCTTGTGCTTGAGCACCACGAGCCACGAACCACGTGCACTGGAGCTAGAAGCCACTAAAGGTCGCTAGCAAAAGACCACGAATTGATACCCTTCCCAATGAGACCTTAAATGTCGTTCCAAAGACCCTAAATTGCCACCCTTATCTATGTTGGTCCAATTTGCACAAAGCTTGTTCTAAATTGCCACAATCCTAGGATTTGGGAGTGCCTCATAATTCTTGTCAACAAAGCTTGGGCGAAAGCCAGAGATCATAGCACGAGCGGGAAGAGAATTTGTTAAAGAAAATTGTGAATTGAAATTTTGCATGAGAGGCGATTCGATAGACGAATTATCAACATGCAATGAGTCAGCCACCCTATGCCCCAAAGAAGCCAAGTGAACTCTAGCAGAGAGAAAGGACCCAATGACATATTCAATGTAATCCCAATAGTCCAGGCCTAAGACAACTAGTAAATACCCATTGAAGGGTCGACCCGGGGATGCATGTGAGCCATAAAAACAACCAGCATTGCTACCTGATCACTACATGTCCATACACAAAAGAAGATTGACAATGTTGATTTTCGGATAAGAGGCTTATCTAAGGAGGAACACCACGATCTTCACATGAGGCTGGGCACTGCCAACCACTCGATGAGGGCCTTCAAATCATAATTTCCCGCCATCATTAATTTGTGAGGTACATCGTACAACCTCCTTTGAATTGTAACTGTCCGCAGCACCTGAGAATTTAACCATCTGTACACTAGCTCTTATGAGAACCTTTGGTAGGACAGGTGGCCTACAATCTTGGATTTGGCTATCATTGTTAAGACCTAATGTTGTGATCATCACCCGTCATGGGGGATCTAGTATTTGATATTTTACATATAACAAGCAATCCATTAATGATATTATACTTCATTTGGTTTTTCCTAATAAGGATTTGAGTCTATATTATTAGAACATTGTAGCACTCCTTAGTATTTGATACATTACTTATAACTACAATTTTTATTAGTACTATTATATCTATAAAAGATTCAAAAATAATTAGGTTCTATCCAAAAAGATAGAGAGAGACAAACTAGCAAATATCCATTTTAATTATGAATTTACAACATAGAAACTCAATTTTTAATATTTAAATTTAAATGTTGTTTTAATTTATTGACCTAGCATGCATATTTATATCACATCTACTTCACTAAATTATGATCATAAATTTTTAATCATGTTTCCATTATAGCTTCTTTGAATCTCAATGTCTTACACTTAAATGTCCCTTTGTTAAATGTTTGTGCAACTAGATTTACTTCTTAAAGAAGTCATCTATATTGTTCAACACTATATATTCACGATTTTTTCCAACTTATTTTAGCACCATTTTCTATGAGGCAAAATATGCTAGTGAACGATAGCTTTAAACACTTGGGATATTAATTTTTAGTGTCCTATTATATTTTCAATTTATAGATTCATGAAGTAATACGATATATCAAAAAAGCTAGGTTTCTCAAAGATGCACCATAATACTACCAAAATTTACAAAGAAATTTAACGATATCATGGTAAGATGTCTATTAAAAAAATCTAGTTTTCTTGATATACATGCAATGTATATGGGGAAATATAATTTTAAATATTTACAAATTTAAGAATAAACCTAAAACAACAAATGAAAAATTAGGCTTAACAATTAACTTTACCCTAGCAATAGATTTTCAATTGCCACCTTATAGATAGCGTTTTTACTCAAGGTACTAATACATCCACTCTAAGTCAAGGCACTAATATATCCACTCTAAGTCATTGGGTCATATTTAGGTTTGAATTATGCAAAAATAAAATTTGGAAATAAATTACCATTATACTAAATTTGATTACATTTGTATGAATTTTATAACAATAAAATTTGGTTATTGATTTTCACAAAGAAATGAATAAAATTTTGTTGTAACTTTATATTTTAAACAAAATATATTATTATTAGTCTCATAATATTAAAAACACACAATGTTTTTAGACACCCAATATCCAAGCTTCTTTCTCATAAGTTTTAAATCTGAAACTTAGTACTTACAAATTTAAAAACAACATTAAAAACAAACCAACCAAACCACCAAATCTCCTGAACAAATAATTATCATTATGCTAAAATATGCAGTACAATAAATTATATTTCAGCTTCTGTTCATTCTATAAGATCTACATTTCAGAAAAGGAGTGAATAAATGAAAGGACAAGTTCACATTTTTTTTGGATGGCATTGTTTCACTTTCCCTGATTTGTTTTTTCAAAATTTAAATAATTAGATTTATTTTAAAAAGACTAAATTCCTAAAAATAAAATTAATAAAGTTTATTATTATAACTTTTAGTAAAATTCTTATTAATTTGAAAAAATAAATAAAAACTAAAAACTAAAAAAATTATACAATTTCACAAATATATATAAGAATTTAAATCACAATCATTTATATTCTATAACATCTAGATTTAAAACATATATATATGAGTTTAAATCAATTATTTATAATTTTTCGTAATTCTAGATTTTAACCATTTTAACCATTTTGGAAGATAAACCTTTAAAAAAGTTTTGGAAGATAAACCTTTGATATTACAAAGTAGCTAGTATTTCTATCATCAACATTTTATTAGTAGTATGCACTTTGTTGGTTAAACAAAAAGCAATATTTTTTTTTTCCTTCCCTCTAAATACAATGCAATATATTCCATATGCATTACTATATATACCATATAGGATAGGAAGAATATCTATATACTAACATTATTGGAACATTATTGGAATATATGCATTGCTATATATACCATATAAAGAATATCTATATACTCACATTAATATCCAATATTCAGCATGTCATTTGCGGGAATTGAACTGGGTGGAGAGAGTCCTTCCTTTCTCCCAAAGTAACCCATTTCCATTTTCCATTTGCGGGAATTGACCTGAGTGGAGAGAGTCATTCCTTCCTCCCAAACACATTCGGTAACCCAATTTCCTCATGAAATAGCCACTAAAATTTCATTTGTAAGTAAACAGTTATTAGCAAACAGTGGTTATATATTTCTCCTGGGTTTATTATCATGTTACAATTGAATTGTACACGCCCTGGTCATTTCTGACATAATATTACTATCTCGATAAAAGCATTATCAGGCCTCGCTGGCATTGGCATATATGCTGCAGAAACAGTTCACAAACTTTAGCCCCGTGAAACAGACTACCCTAATTGATAGAAACATCAATGGAACCCTAGGTGGGCTTTCAACCTTCAGACTTAGCATCCAAATGCTTCTGTGATTACAAGCTATATGCAACGAGGAGAGAACCAACACGGTCATTTGGAATATTAACCAACTCTGAAAGGCTGTCTGGAAAGTTGTCTGGATGTATTCCTTCAGGCACAACTTGCATTAATAAGCCTCGCATACTGGCAATGAATCCTGCACACCAACATAAGTGCAGCACATGACAATTTTTCATAGTTTGGTTGTACTGCAAAATGAAAAATGTAAAAATAATGTTTCGCAGAGAATAAAACAGGGTATACGGTTGAAAGGCACAAACTCACTTCTCTCTATAAACACACAGACATTGAAGCAGTAAAATGATCCTTTGGCTCAACAAATGACAGCACTGGCTATATTTTAAAGTTCTCAACTTGTCCATATAACACTTTTCAAAGGCTCTGCTTTTTATGTAATGTCGCTATCTAGCATTGAGAAAAGACTGGAGCTCGTACCTAAGGTACAAAATTATCGCCTGCATCTTGTTGCTATCTGCAAAGCTTGACAGACATACGGAAAAATAAGCTTCTATTACTTCAAAACACAATTTATTCAAAAAATCTTGAACAATTATTTGTGGAAAAAAAGCTAACTTATGAGTTGTTTGTATGTCCGTAAAGATTCCCACTAACAGAAGGTTGCTGCTCGACAGAATGTTCAAGACGCAAAAAGGCAATTACACGCAGATGGCGTGCAAAGTCTTTTATATATGCATCATGTTTCTAATCCCCCAATTTCTACACCCTCCCATCGAATTGTAAAATCCAAAATTATCTCCTAAAATAGTAAATCATCACCTTGAACGGTAGATATTCTTTGATCCCCATATTCACTCGCTAGGAGTGAACCATTCACTCAGGATGTAACCCTCCACAGGTTCTACATCTGTCATCAAGTAATGAAGGTTTGTGAAACTCTGTCACAATCATATTTAGGGGGTGGACCATTCACTCAGGATGTACCCCTCCATAGGTTCTACATCTGTCATCATGTAATGAAGATTTATGAAACTCTGTCACGATCATATTTAGCAGTTTGTTCCATCCCAAAGCTTGATAAAATTCATTGATACTGGAAAGCACATTCATTCTTTTCCATGTACGATAAGGCAAAACTACAACCAACCAGATGCCGATGTTCTTAAAGGATGGCCTTTCAACACTTGGTAATAGGTATATTAACATTTTTAGTGCCCAGCTAAATTTTCAATTTACTTTCTGAAACTAAGTTCTTGGTATATTTCAATCCCCAGGTTTAAAGTGTCAGCTAAATCTCATTGGAAGATAGATTCATGGAAGAGTGATATGATAAGTAATTAAGATTCGTTTTATCATGTGAACTAACAACCATAATACTATCAAAATTAACAAAGATTTTATAAGTACCCTGGTAAGATGTATGTTAAAAAATCTAGCATTATTCAGAGATATGTAAAGCATGTGTATGGAGAAAAATTACAAAATTGGAAACCGTCCTAACACAAAAGATCATCGAGAAAATGGAAAATTAAGCCTAACAATTAACATCACTCCAGCAATAGATTTTAAATTGCCATCTTATGGTTAATGCTTTAACTCAAAGTACTAAAGACATTCTCTCTACGTCACTTGGCTGTATTTATAAATGAACTCTGCAACAATGAAATTTGAGAATAAATTACCAGTACACCAAATTAATTAAATTTGTTATAACTCTATATATATATATATATGAGTTGCAAGTTTTTACAAACCTCTCAAACAAATACCTATCGTTTAAACTATCCAACATTTTGGTTGTATTTAGATATGAACTATGCAACAATGAAATTTGAGAATAAATTACCAGTACACCAAATTAATTAAATTTGTTATAACTCCATATATATATATATAAGTTGCAAGTTTTTACAAACCAACAAAACCTCTCAAACAAAAGCCTATCGTTTAAACTATCCAACATTTTCCACAAAATCCTTGATACAGACTGTTCAAGTAGACATTGAAGACTTCAAGTTTTTTTTTTTTTTTTTCCTCTAAAGTGCAACAACAGATTATCCAAGTTAATTATAAGATATATAATAATTGTAATGTTCATGAACTCAATCTCTCAAATATATTTCACCTTTTGTTTGTCTTATACGCTGTGCATTTCAGAAAGAAGTGGGTGGATAAACTCATTTTTTTGGTATTTTTTTTCCTGGCAAGGCAAAGTTCCACTTTGATCCAATCATTTTTTTCAAAATTTAGGCAATCTGAGTCATCTTAAATTATGAGCTAACCATGGTTATATCTTTCTTCTGGATTTACTATCATGTTACAATTAATTGTAAACATCCTGATCATTTCTGTAGTATTACTATCTCCATAAAAATGTTATCAGGGCTCGCTGGCAATAGAATATATGTTACAGAAACAGCTCACGAACTTTAGCTCCATGAAACAGACTACCGAACTTGATAGAAACATCATTGGAATCCTAGGTGGGCTTTCAACCTTCTGACTTTAGCATCCAAATGCCCAAGTTTTGGCAAGCCATATGACACAAGAAGGGAATCAACATGGTCATTCGGAATTTTAACCAACTCTGCAAGACTGTTTGGCAAGTTGTCCGGATATATTCCATCAGCAATAGGGACTGGCATGAGAGGATCAGTTAAAGCACAACTTGCATTGATACGCCTTGCATCCTGACAATGAATCCTGCAAACCAACATAAGTGCACCACATGACAATCTTTATAGTTTGGTTGTACTGCAAAATGAAAAATGTAAAAGCAATAATTCAAAGAGAACAAAAAAGGATATATAGTTAATATGCATGAATTCACTTCCCTTTACTCATTGGCACTATCGGAGATAAACACACAGATAATAAGCAGTAAAATGAACCTTTGGCCTAACAAATGACTTCATATTCAAAACACTGTTAGCAATATCTAATATCTTCACTGTATGTTAAACCAATCAATAGTCAAGGCAATTCTATATGGGAAGGCCATTCTCGACTGTATGGAATGCAAAATAAAAACCCTTCTGAAGCCAACTTTTAGGCCAAATTTCAAGTCTATTTGAAAACCGACTGGTTGGAGCCTGGAAGCCCTTTAGTTACACAGTTTTAAGGGCTAGTTCTGATCTGATTTTGAAACTGGCCGAACTCTGCTGGAGTCTGTTTTCCAGCCTATTTTTGGAGGCCAAACTCCAGCACTGTAGAAGGTCGAGTTTAGTGTAAAGTGTAAGAGGAGGTCGAGTTTAGTGTGCAGTATAAAAGAGGTCGAGCCCAAATTTATCTTTTGCAGACCTGTTTTTAAGCCCAAAAATCAGGACCGAATTTCTAAAAAGGTGGTCTGTTTAAGGTGTGACAACAGTGTTAAGGGAGTTGTTATTGTTAGCTTTTGTAGCATCGGATGGTGTTCTAGTTTCAACAGTTGTTAGAAAGGCTAAGAAACACTAGGACTCCATAACCAGAAAAGGTTTCAGGGAAATCCACCTAGAGATGCCTTAATTAAGTCAATTAATCAGTAATAAAAATTTTCCTAGTCTAACTTGGGGAAAATTATTAATTAACAAAAATTAATTGAAGAATGTGATATTTCTCTAGAAACTCACATGGATCGACTAGGAAATAATCTCAATCATAGATTAAATTTTAATCTTCGCCGTTGGAGTCCCAACTGGAGATTATAAGAAGTCGATGGGTAGATGGAGGAACATACTCGAGATCGATTTCCTTGGGCAATTCAACTTTCCAAAGAGCAGCAGCAATTTGCCAGAAAAGTTCAAGCCAAAGAGGGGACATAGAGACAAAGAAGCGCAAAGACAGTGGTCCTAGAGGAAGTCTCCAGTTCCACAGAGTCAGCAGCAGAAAGGTCATATTTCCTAGAGAAGCGGCACAAAGCTAGCACAGATAGCTTCAGAGGGAGATCGATTTTTTGCTTAAGGGAAGGGCGATTCAGTTGCAGTTGGTCCGGAAATTCTCTAGGAGGCCAAGCAAATTCCTTCCAGAGTGGGGTCAACTAGGACATCATCCTTCTAGCAGTTCAGGGACTTAGCAAGTTAGAGCCTGCACAAGCACTATGTTGACCACTACGTGTCAACGACCCATAGCAATACACCCCCTTTTTCGCAAAAAGGGATAGCGCCTGATTGATGTGTTCCTGCCATCCAGCTATCATCATCAGCCTGAGGATCATCTTATAATGTAAACCCAGTTTGCATGTGTATAATTTAAATAATTTTAGCAGATCCGTGTCGTGTATGTAATCACCTAGGTAAACCTACTTTTCTGGTGACGATCTACATTCCAGGAGATTTTTTGTCTCACCAATCCATTCTCGGATGGTCGGCAGAGTTTTCCTTCAACCTTACCCCAAAGCCGGAGTGGATTTTGTGACTAGGATCTTAGGGAAGTCCTAGTATTTTAGATCGAGTCTATGTAAAAGTGATTTGGGAATAATCCTAACTATTTGGTTAGGTTATTTTATTACAAATAGCTTGATCGGCTAGATTATATTTGTGTCGCAAATCTAGGTAGTCTGTGAGGGTCCTTTTCAGAGGGTTGTTCCCCCTTGAGATGTAAAAAATGTAAAATCATGATGTAAAGTGTCTTGAGGGTTAGAAAAATAATTTATCCCCTCATAGGTCCTAGGTCCTAAGTAAATTTAAATTTTCCAGAGGTAAAATTTGTGGATCCTTTAAAAAATTAAATCTTAACAGGTCCAGGGACTAAGGTTAATTTATTATTTTGCTAAATTTTATGCCTTAGGTCCCTGGGATTAAGTCAAAGTCAAAATTTTAAGGAAATTAATGCAAATTTTTAATTTTTAAATTTATTAAAATGCATTTAATTGAAAAATTCGAAACTTCCTCAATATTTAAAATTTTGACGGATGAGATTAAAAGTAATTTTGATCCTCATCAACGGTCGAAATCACTTTGACAAGGATCACTCGAACTAGCCGTTGGAAGATTTATCTTTAAATAGGAGATCATTTGTCAGTTGAGATCATCTGATCTTTTAATCGTGTACTAAGCGAAAAGCTCTCTTGTAATATTTTTATGAGCAACAAAGAAAGACTTTGGGGTTAATTTCTGCTGGTGTTACTCTTCATGGAAATGCTGTAAGATGTATTATTTTCGTGCATAATTTCTTTCTTGCCATTAATAATAGCTTCTAAAGAAAGATTTGAATACAGGTATCTTGCTCAGCCGCTAGGGTTTGAATGATAATTTAAGTTTTGAATATAATAGCAAGTATCTCTACTAGATCTGAATTTTATTATTGTTTTCTCGCTCTATGTTAACAGCTAAATTGAGTTTTGCAAGAAAATCCTTGATTATTAGATTATCGAGTGTTCGGGGAAGTTCTCGACTAAACCAGCCAACTCCCGATCCGTGTTTTCTGAAGAGCCCAGTTTGAATTTGATCCTGGGCTTATCATAAGATATTTTTATGGGTGATGCATGAGGCTTTTGCACTCAGTACCTCCTTTAAAAAATACAAAAAAAAACTTAATTTTTTTTTTGTACTAAATCGTTAAATATGGTTGTTGAAATCCTCAGATCATCAGATCTGGGAGAGTTGTCGAACTCACACTCCCTAGATCTGATAGGTCTTCCATTTATGTACATAAATCTGTAATTAATTTTAGTTTTCTAACTTTGGTTTTCGGGGTTTTAGTGTTTTTTGGGTCATTGTGTATATCGTTTGGGTGTTTTTGTTGTATTGCAACTACAAATATGACGCTGAAAGTTGTGCAGAGTCCAAATCTAGGCCCTGGAGGGTAAAATCTGGAATTCTGGTTTATTTTGGCAGGGATTATGTTCAGATTCTGAAGTCCAAAGGTTTAAATTTAAATTCAGATCTGGAAATTTCGTGAAGTTTTTCAGGGTTAAATCTGAAGCAGGTTGATTCAAATTTTTAAATTAAGATTTCTGGAAAACTCTTAAAGAAGTTATGGTCGATTTAAGGGGTTGCTGGGCTACCATTGTCCGATTTCTGCCTGGTTTTGGGGTTTCATTGTGCAAATTCAAAAAAAAATTTGACTCTCTCCCCTGTCTGCGATCTCTCTTGGATGTTCACTGCCATTCTTCTGCATATCCAACAGTCCCATTCATCCAATCTATATTCCATCCAGCTCTCAGCCTTATCCAATCCATCCCACACAGATCCACACTATCTCCAAACCCTCGAAACCCCTGCCATCGTTGTCCATTTCTGCACATCCGCTGTCATTGCAGCTCCCTTGTCCATCCCTCAATCATCTCTACAGCTCATCCCTATCTGTTGTCCATCGCACATCCTTCAAGCTTCAAACCTGCAATAAATATTCCTAACGCTACCCATTGTTTGCCTTGCTGCCAAGATCTGCGTCCAAAACCCTCTCCCTTCACGGCCCCCGTTGACAGCCACGTCTTCCCCTTCCACATCCTCAACACATGTGAGCCACCATAACCCTCTTAGTCTCCCTGCAATCCACGTCCCTCATCGTTGCTAAACCACAACTACTGCTCCATTCACCAAGCACAGTCTTCTCTGTCGTCGATCTCTTCATCGCTCTAAAACCTGCAGCAGCAAAACAAATGAACACATTCGACTTCTTTTCTTTTATTATGCATGCTTTAGGTTAGGTCTTAGTTTCATTAGTTGTTTTTTCATTTTATGTTTAGGTTTGTATATACATTAAAAGTCAAGGATCAAGATTGAAATGTGTTTTGATTTTTTTTATTTTTATTTTGAAATTCGATTTTGAATTTTTCTTTTATTTGACTTTTATTTTTTAACTCTTTTTTTATTTCATTTCTTATTTTTATTTTAATTTTCAGTTTTGGCTTCAGCTTTAATTTTTTTTATTTCATTTTATTTATTATTCCATTTTCAATCTTATGATTTTAATTTTATTCATTTAAATAAAAATAAAAAAATCGATTTGCTTCTTTTGATTTCATTTTTTAAAATTTTATTTGATTAAAAAAAATGTCTTAAAAATTAAAAGTTTAAATTTAAAAAAAAAAAAAAATCATCTAAAAATCATAAAAGATTAATAATCATAAAAATAAATAAATAAATTTAAAACTTTAAAAAAAATAAATAAACTAGAGGATCGCGCTTTAACATTAAAAAAATTTTAACGTGGCCTATGGCCCATTAAAAATTTTGATTTGTTTTAACCCTTTCATTTAATAAATCGATTGAATCGATAACTTAAAATTCCTTGGTTTTGCTGGTATTAAGAGCAAAATCTAAATTTTTCATGATTTTTCTATGGTCAAGGTGCGATAAACATTTTCAATCACATTTTACTATTGGAGAAAACTAATTGAATCTAGATCTTGGTCATCAATGATAATCGTCTTAAATCTGGAATATCTTGCATGATACAGTGTTGGGCGTTTTTGTGGATTATTTATGATTGTCACTTTTCATCACATATTGAAAATCGTTCTGGATAGCTTGTTTTATTGATGGATAATTCAAATATCGAAGGCACTGGTCTATAATTGTTTCTATCTTGTGGTCGTGTCTTGTTTACATTGGCATTTAATCTATCAATCTGATTTAATCGTTTAGATTCATCAAGTTGTCCATCATTAAAATCTCCTAGAGCCCATGATCCACAGGCTTTCTCATCCATTTACCTTAGGGATTACCCCCCTTGACTTGCCTAGGAGAGAGTCTAAACAAAGTGAGTAAGGATTAAGAGTGACAGCCCTTACTCTGAGCGTTGTCACGCTGCCTAAGCACTTTGCACGACAACATTTTTGCCGCCGTTGTCGAGGATAGAATTTTTCTATCCTTGGTCCTCACGACATATCTTCAACATTCTTCTTTTATCTGTCTCATCTCTCATTTGAACCGGCAAAGTCAACACTCGTTGGCATTGCCACCAGGGACAGAGTTTTTTATGTCCTTGGTTTCTTCGACATCGTTTTAATCATCTCATCTTTTCTGCCATTCATTAGCCTGTCAAGCGGCACAGCATTTCCTGGCATCACTTGATCTTTTCATCACCCTATCTTTCGTCATCTCGTTAATCGTTTCATCTGCACCTTTAGCACCTGGACATTTCGGTTCGTTTCTTGTTTGGGTGGCGACTCCACTTCTTCCATTTATTATTTCTTAGACAAGAAGCCCTCCCTTATATCCGGTCGTTTGTTGCCTTTTGGATCCTAGAGTTAGATTCATGTTCAAGTGGCGACTCCACTTCTTTCATTTCTACAAGAATTTCTACTAGAAGCTCCCTTCTTGTGGATCTCTTGATTTTCTTGAGCAGAGGTCTCTCTCTATCATCCATTTGGTCCCTCATTATTCATCATGGATTATTCATTTACCCTGTGTCATTTCACTGATGTTCTCCATGATATTCCAGAAGTGGCCATTCATAAATTGCCTTTGTTCTCGAATGGTGATTCAGACATTGTTAGAAAGCATTTATGCAGGTTTACTCGTATAATGCTCATATATTGTAGTTCTCCCAATGTTGCACGAAGCGGGAGCGAAGCGGAAGCGCGGAGCGCGGAAGCGTCATTTTCCAAAAATCTAGGAGGCGAAGC
>APFE030193851.1:164077-176102 GCA_000404065.3 Pinus taeda
TTGCCATCATTAAAACCAAGAGTGGAATGATACATAGAAGCCAAAAGAACACCATCTTGGAATATGGATATAGGTGGTGGACAACCTGTAAATAAAAGAGCAAGTAGAAACAATGGGAAAGAGTAGGAGAGGGAGGAGAAAAATACAAAAAAATTGTCAAAAAAATAAGGGAGTTTGGGGTTTGAACTTACCTCTTTAGCTCTTGTAGATGAAGTCCTCCAAGCTCCTCCTCCTTCTCCTAGCTCTTCCTTCTTCACTCCTCCAAGCTCTCCTCTCTTCTCCTCTCCTTTCCTCTCTTCTCTTCTCCTCTCCTCTCTTCTCTTCTCCAACTCTCATAAACTCAAAGTGAGAAAATGAGAAGAGAATAAGGGCTTTATTGTTTTCTAAACTCACTCTAACTCACCCCTAACCCACCCCCTAAACTTTAGTTAGCTTAATTTAAAAAAAAAAATAAAAAAAAAAAACATTCCGCGCGGTGGCGTTCGGGTGGCGCAAGGGTGGCGTGCGGGTGGCGTGCGCTTCCGGGCAGGTGGCGTGGCGCCACCCCATGCCCGAAGCGCCGGAGGAACCGCGCTTCCGGGCGGGCGCAACCCCAAATGGCAGGAATCGCCATTTTTCCACGGAATCGCGCCACCTAAATTTGGAATCGCGCTTCGGAGAGCGCTTCCTGGACGCTTCGCCTCGGTGGCGCGCTTCAGGCTTGGGATCCGGGGGGGGGCGATTCCTGCAACACTGAGTTCTCCCCACTGTGATCATGAAGATGTCAAAATACGTCTATTTGGCTTTTCTTTAAAGGGTGATGCTTTGAATTGGTTTAATAATTGTCCTGAAGATTCTTTCGCTTCTTTACAAGACATCGTCAATGCTTTTAAAGATAGATATGGTTATCAAGGTAGCTCGCCTTGTGCCCCTAAAATTATGCAACAGAATGAAAGTGATTTTGTGAAGGATTGTGTTGTCGATGAAAGATTTCAAGATAGTTCTCCATATCAGAATGTACCATCCACCTGTACCATTGCAGATCAAATCCATGATAGTGGAAAAGCAGGAACAAGTTATCAAATCAATGTCGACCATGAAAAGGAAGATGATAGGCAAATTATAGAAGAACTTAGGCAGTTTGTTAAAGACATGCAGTTCAGTCAAACGCAGCGGGTAAAAAATATGGAGCTTAATCAAGAACAATTTGTACCTGATTACGTCAAGGATATGAGAAATTTATACACCCACCTGGAAAAGCAAGATAAGGAGATGGAAACCATGAAAGCTAGTCATGACAGGGAAATTAATTCTATGCAAAACCAGTTATTAACTATGGATGAAGAAATGACCATCATGACATTCGATTATAATAACCAGTTGGCTACCATGCAAGCAAATCATAAGAAAGAAATAAACTGTATGCAAAATTGTTTCATGGGCATAAAAGCAAAGAATGAAAAAGTAATAAAAGATGTGGAAGTTGGTCAGATATGCCTTCAGAATAAGTTATTGACCATGGAGGAAAACCATGCTAGAGAATTCAATGCTATGAAGGTTGAACACTCTAACCAGATGGATGCCATAACAATACAGGTACTGAAATTTCAACATCACTCAGAGGATGAAAGAAACAAGGAGACGTCAAAAGATCAGAAGCCTCCTTATATGCTGCATCAAGCTCCATCTTATTATGAGGAGGTCATTTGCTCCACTGAAAAGTGGCTAATTAAAGGTGACCCGGATAAAACAGAAATTGATAAGAATCAAATGCAGAATGAAGAAAGACATGTCATACATACCCTACATACTTCATATGAGAGTTTTGAAACAGAATGTTCCACATCTTTAGTGATACACCCTGCCACAAAGAAAAAGTGCAAGAGAAAGAGAATGAGAAAGGGATTTGATGCATCAGATCGCCGTGAGCAGCTTGATTTTCGGATAGGAAAAAGTCCTACCATATGCAGGATTGGACATCGCACATCCGAGAAACAGCTGACATATTTGCCTGAAAGTAGGCAAATGCTCAGTATGCACTATATTGAACACATCTGATGCCATGGGGCATCTTTGTATTGGATTTCTAACCTTATACCCTATTATTTCAGTATTTCATTTTGTAGTTAGATTTGTGTTTTTCATGTTATTAGACTAGTTAATAAATGAAGAGCTTATATATTTCCTGTCCTTAATGTTACATGATGATTTTTGGATGGACGCTACTTATGTTTTGTTGTGTGTTGCATGGATGCAGATTCTGGATTCTCACATTCCTCTAGTGCAGCAACAGGTGCCCAAGTAGAGCCAGATGTTGACCACTACATGTCAACGGCCCATAGCAGTACACCCCTTTTTTCCCAAAAAGGGATAGCGCCTGATCGATGTGTTCCTACCATCCAGCTATCATCATTAGCTTGAGGATCATCTTATAATGTAAACCCAGTCTGCATGTGTATCATGTAAATAATTTCGACAGATCCGTGTCATGTATGTAATCACCTACGTAAACCTACTTTTTTGGTGACGATCTACATTCCGAGAGGTTTTTTGTCTCATCGATCCATTCTCGATGGTTGGCAGAGTTTTCTTTCAGCCTTACCCCAAAGCCGAAGTGGATTTTGTCACTGGGATCTTAGGGGAGTCCTAGTGTTCTAGATCGAGTCTATGTAAAAGTGATTTGGGAATAATCCTAACTATTTGGTCAGGTTATTTTATTACAAATTGCTTGATCTGCTAGATTATATGTGCCGCAGATCTGGGTAGTCTGTGAGGGTCCTTTTCAGATGGGTGTTCCCCCTTGAGATGTAAAAAATGTAAAATCATGATGTAAAGTGTCTTGAGGGTTAGAAAAATAATTTATACCCTCATAGGTCCTAGGTCCTAGATAAATTTAAATTTTCCAGAGGTAAAATTCGTGGGTCCTTTAAAAAATTAAATATTAACATGTCCAGGGACTAAGGTTAATTGATTATTTTGCTAAATTTTATGCCTTGGGTCCCTGGGGTTAAGTCAAAGTCAAATTTTTGAGGAAATTAATGCAAAATTTAAATTTTTGAATTTATTAAAATGCATTTAATTGAAAAATTCGAAATTTCCTCAATATTTAAAATTTCGACGGATGAGATTAAAAGAAATTTTGATCCTCATCAACGGTCGAGATCACTTTGACAAAGATCACTCGAACTAGCCGTTGGAAGATTTATCTTTAATTTCTTTCTTGCCATTAATAATAGCTTCTAAAGAGCAATTTGAGTACAGGTATCTTGCTCGGTCGCTGGGATTTGAATGATAATTTAAGTTTTGAATATAATAGCAGGTATCTCTATTGGATCTGAATTTTATTATTGTTTTCTCGCTCTATGTTGACCGCTGAATTGAGTTTTGCAGGAAAATCCTTGATTATTAGATCATTGGGCGTTCAAGGCAGTTCTCGACTGAACCAGCCAACACCCGATCCATGTTTTTTGAAGAGCTCAGTTTGAATTTGATCCCGGACTTATCATAAAATATTTTTATGGGTGATGCATGAGGGTTTTGAGCTCAGTACCTCCTTTAAAAAATTCAGAGAACTTAATTTTGTTTGTGCTAAATCGTTAATTCTGGCTATTGAGATCCTCAGATCATCAGATCTGAGAGCAGAGTCAGACTCACACTCCCTAGATCTGATAGATCTGTGATTTATGTACATAGATCTGTAATTAATTTTAGTTTTTTAACTTTGGTTTTCGGGTTTTTAGTGTTTTTTGGGTCATTGTGTATATCGTTTGAATGTTTTTGTTGTATTGCAACTACAGATCTGAAGCTGAAAGTTGTGCAAAGCCCAGATCTAGGCCCTGGAGGGTTAGATCTAGAATTTTGGTTTATTTTGGCAAAGATTATGTCCAGATTCTGAAGTCCAAAGGTTTAAATTTCAATTCAAATTTGGAAATTTCGTGAAGTTTTCAAGGTTAAATCTAAAGCAGGTTGATTCAAATTTTTAAATTAAGATTTCTGGAAAATTCTTAAGGAAGTTCTGGTGGATTTAAGGGGTTGTTGGGCTACCATTTGTCCGATTCCTGCCTGGATTTGGGGTTTCATTGTGCAAATTCGAAAAAAAATTTACCCTCTCCCCTGTCTGCGTTCTCTCTTGGATGTTCACTACCATTCTTTTGCATATCCAACAGTCCCCGTTCATCCAATCTACATTCCATCTAGCTCTCAGCCTTATCCAATCCATCCCAGGCAGATCCACGCTATCTCCAAACCCTCGAAACCACTGCGATCGCTGTCCATTTCTGCACATCCACTGTCATTGCAGCGCCCTCGTCCATCCCTCGATCATCTCTACAGCTCATCCCTATCCGCTATCCATCGCACATCCTTCGAGCTTCAAACCTACAATAAATATTCCTAACGCTGCCCATTGTTTGCCTTGCTACCAAGATCTGCGTCCAAAACCCTCTCCCTTCACGGGCCCCGCTAGCAGCCACGTCTTCCCTTTCCACATCCGAGTCACCATAACCCTCTTAGTCTCCCTGCAATCCGCGTCCCTCATCGTTGCTAACCTACAGCTACTGCTCCATTCACCGAGCGCAGTCTTCTCTGCTGTCAATCTCTTCATCGCTCTAAAACTTGCAGCAGTAAAAAAATGAACGCATTCGACTTCTTTTCTTTTATTATGCATGCTTTAGGTTAGGTTTTAGTTTCATTAGTTATTTTTTCATCTTATGTTTAGGTTTGTATATACATTAAAAGTCAAGGGTCAAGATTGAAATGTGTTTTGATTTTTTTTATTTTTATTTTGAAATTCGATTTTGAATTTTTCTTTTATTTGACTTTTATTTTTTAACTCTTTTTTTATTTCATTTCTTATTTTTATTTTAATTTTCAGTTTTGGTTTTGGCTTTAATTTTTTTTTTTTTCATTTTATTTAGTTTCACATTTTTCAAATCTTATGAATTTAATTTTATTCATTTAAATTAACAACAACAACAAAAAATCGATTTTGATTTCTTTTGATTTCATTTTATTTCATTTTTAATTTTTTTTATTTTGATTTTGATTAAAAAAATACAAGTATTAAAAAACATTAAAAAGGTTCTAAATTTAAAAAAATCTAAAAATCCTAAAAAAAGATTAAAAAATTATACATAACAAAAAAAAATGAAAAAATTGAAAAAATTTTAATAACTTTAAAAAATTTTGAAAAATAAAAAATGAAATAAACTAGAGGGACGCGCTTTAACATTAAAAAAAATTTAGCGTGGCCTATGGCCCATTAAGAATTTTGATTTTTTTAACCCTTTCATTTAATTAATTTCCTAAGGAACGATTGAATCGCTAACTTAAAATTCCTTGGTGTTGCTGGTATTAAGAGCAAAATCTAAATTTTTCATGATTTTTCTATGGTCAAGGTGTGATAAACATTTTTAATCATATTTGACTGTTGGAGAAAACTAATTGAATCTAGATCTTGGTTATCAACTATAATCGTCTTAAATCTGGCATATCTTGCATGATACAGTGTTGGGCGTTTTTGCGGATTATTTATGATTGTCACTTTTCGTCACATATTGAAAATCATTCTGGATAGCTTGTTTTATTGATGGATAATTCAAATATCGAAAGCACTAATCTATAATTGTTTCTATCTTGTGGTCGTGTCTTGTTTACATTGGCATTTAATCTATCAAACTGATTTAATCGTTTGATTCATCAAGTTGTCCATCATTAAAATCTCCTAGAGCCTGTGATCCACAGGCTTTCTCATCCATTTACCTTAGGGATTACCCCCCTTGACTTGCCTAGGAGAGAGTCTAAACAAAGTGAGTAAAGATTAAGAGTGACAGACCTTACTCTGAGCGTTGTCTCATTGCCTAAGCACTTTGCGCGACAACACACTACACAGAGGCTCACGCAGAGGCTATACAACTAGCTAGTTTTGCTAGTTGTTGACACTGGATCAAACGTGCTATTCAAGTATTTGCCTCACAGATATTTTGGCCAGATTATTTTGTTGATTGGGTTGCCAATCGGGCATCCATAGATTGTATTCAGCATTTCTCACGGTTTCTTAATAATAAAAACTCTTAGTTGTTGCACTGGTTTTCCCACATTGGGATTTTTCGGGGACTTTTGTCCAAAAACAACAATGGTATATTTGTGTGTGCAAGTATTTTATCAGTTTCCAGTTTATCTTCCACAATGTTTTTATTTCTGAAGATTCCAATGTTATTAATTCATTGTTGTCGTAGAAATAAACTGCTAAATTAATTTACAGTTAGAAGAATTAATCCTAGTTGTTGCAATAAAATTTTAGTAAGTGAAATTTTCACATGGTATCAGAACGATTTTGATTAGACGAGGAAGCTTAGAAGCAAAAAGAAGAAAATTCATTGTTCAGAGGGAGCAGCAGCACAAATTTTGTGGGGTTGCGCAGTGCCTAGCCAGGTTATGCGAATTGCTGGGCAATTTGATTTTTCAGTGCAGGGTTGCAAGAAAATTCGAATTGCTAAATTGAGTGATTCCAGCAGGAAAGGGAGCACCAATAGCTCAGATTTTCGCTGAGCAGATTCCTTGTTTGGGCATAGAAGGGTTTTACAGCAATTGCTAGAGCAAAATCAGCATCAGGTGGAAGAGGAAGCACACACAGAGAGAATTTCTCACAGAGGATTTCTAGTTCAAAAATCCATATTGCCAGTTGCAGTGGACAGTTACTGCAAGCAGATTTACTCCAAAAGGGAATGTGAATAGCAGATTCAGCAACCAAGCAGGTGAAAGAGGGAGATTTTCGTTCCAGTTTCAAAGATGGCCACAACTAGGCTTAGAGATCAGGATAGGTTGGAGGGAGCCTCCAACTATGTCATTTGGAAGGCTAGGATGTCCTTCCTGTTAGATGAGCATGGTCTCAAGACCTATGCAGAGAATGTTGTGGCAGTACCGACAGATACAAATCAACTAAAATAATACAGGACGAATAAAATGTGGCCCTTGCATCAAAAGGACCCAGTGAAGGATAGGGGGAAAAGAAGAAAAAGAAGAACCTATCTAAGGTCAAGTGCTTTAGGTGTGACGAGTTTGGCCACTACAGTACTCAATGCCCTCAAAGGAAGAAGGACAAGCAGAAGAAGCAAGACTAAGCGGCAACATCCGCAGAGATAGACAAATTGTCCTCCAAGTTGGAGGAAGACTTTGCCATGTTTGCAGTTTACCTCCAAGAGTGAGGTGGGGTGATATGGAGTTATGGTCCTAGATTTGCAGAGATTTGGGCAGGGTCCATTGAGGTCTCTTCCTCGTGGATCATTACCTTGCTACAGAGGCCCATAGTATTTAGTAGCAGGATGAATCAGTGTCAGTTGATGCAGTTAGATTTCAAAGTGACATTTGCAGACTAGTTGTAGTCAGCTACTGAGGAGCACAGATGCAGTGTTGACAATAGAGCAAGAGGCTCAGTGGCAAAGTCAGTAGCAACACAGATTCCCAAAAGACAGCGCAGAGTTTAGTAACAATCAGATGCTCAAGAGACAGATGCAACACAGAGACACAATTGATTTAGTATTTCGAATGCTTCTTAGATGCAATAGTTGCAATAGCAGCTTCAACAGTTGAGAGAGTTATAATGCAAATGGAGAGTTGGCAGCAGTATAGCAGCAACATAGACGTAGCATCAGATTTGCGCAGTGGCAGGCAATCACGTGGTCAGACATCAGCAGCATATGGAGGATGACGCTGAGACGGTGTTGGAAGCAGTTTAGCACTAGAACACCTTCCTTGCTAAGAGAAAGTGTTATGTTTTGTACCATCAGATGGTGTTCTAGTCTCGACAATTGTCAGACAGGCTAAGAAACATTAGGACTCCATAACCCAGAAAAGGTTTCAGGAAAATCCACCTAGATATGCCTTAATTAAGTTAATTAATCAGTAATTAAATTTTTCCTAAGTCTAACTTAGGGAAAAATATTAATTAACAAGAATTAATTAAGGAAGATGAGATTTCTCTAGAAACTCACACAGATCAACTACAAAATTATCTCAACCATTGATTAAGTTTTAATCTTGGTCGTTGGAGTATTAATTGGAGATTATAAGAAGTAGTTGATGGGTAGATGGAGGAACATACACGAGATTGATTTCCTTGGTTAGTTCGACTTTCCAGAGAGTAGTGGCAGTTTGCCAGAGAGTTCGATCCAGAGGGGACGCAGGGACATAGAGGGGCAGAGGCAGTGAGTATGGAGGAAGTCTTCTAGTTCCGAAGAGTCACCAGCAGAAGGGTCGTATTTCCTAGAGAAGTCGGCAGAGCCAGCGCAGATAACTTCAGAGGGAGATCAATTTTGTTGAAGGGAAAGTTGATTCAGTTGCAGTTGGTCCAAAAATTCTCCAAGAGGCCAAGCGAATTCCTTCTAGAGGAAGAGTCGGCCAGGATGTCATCCTTCCAGTAGTTTTAGGGCTTAGCGAGTTAGAGCATGCGCAGAGGTTGTACGACTAGCTAGTTTTCCCAGTTGTTGGAGCTAGATTAGGCGTGGTGTTGAGGTATTTGCCTCATTGATATTTTGGCCAGATTATTTTGCTGATTGGATTGCCAATTGGGCATCCATATATTGTACTCAAAATTTCTCATTGTTGCTTAATAAAAACCCCTTGTTGCAGCACCAGTTTTCCCACGTTGGGTTTTTCCAAGGACTTTTGTCCAAAAACAACAGTGCTATATTTTTGTGTGTTTGTGCCAATATTTTCTCATTTTCCAGTTTACCTTCCGCAGTATTTTTATTTGTGAAGATTGCAGTGTGATTAATTCATTATTGTCGTAGCAATAAACTGCTAAATTAATTTACAATTAGAAGAATTAATTCCAGTTGCTGCAATAAAATTTCAGTAGTGAAATGTTCACATTCGCTGAGTTTTGTTGATTGCTAAAGTTGTAAAGGAAAATCTACAAGAGGTTGGAGCCTGCAATGAAGACTTCAAGTTGACTAGAGAAGAAGAAAAAGGTGACCAGTAAAGCAAGACGAACTTTAGAAATAAATGATATGGTGAACCAAGACTAGTGCCTATTTAATGGGTGATGGAGTCAAGATCCACAAACAAAGAGAGCTTGAATACCATGAAGATGTAATTAAGCCATACAATGATGTGTCATAATTTAGTCCAAACAGATTTTTAGGTTATACAAGAGTAAGTGAGAGCCCTTATACAAGATGAACCATCACAACCATGAATTTACCGCCAAGAAATAATGTGCAACCATAAACAGTGGAGGAACAACTATAACATGAAATCACAAGTAAAGAGGGCAAAGCAAGACATCATTTTGAAGAATGAATAGCCCAACAACACATCACCTCTTCAAATATAATCCTAGTTGCAAAAGTCTTAAGGGAAAGGTTCAACGCAGCTCGATCTCTCCCTTCAATTCTTTAGCTTATGAGGTAGCTAGAAATAGGAAGGTTGAAGGGATAGGGTAAAAGGTCGTAAGATCAAGTGGGCCATAACATGCACAATAATCAAACTGAAATTACAGCATGAAACTCCCTAATATTCAAGGTTACACCAGCATAGATCCATCTTAACTCTGGATCTATCAAGCACTAAGAGGGATCAAATCTCTCGAGGTGCAAACCATTCCTCAAGTTTTGCATTCAAAAAAGAGATCTAAAGATTGAACTTGAGGAAAGGTTTGCACCTTGAGAGATTTGATCCCTCTCAGCACTTGATAGATCCGGAGTTAAGATGGATCTACATTGGTTTAGATAATAGATAATTACACAAAAAGTAAAGCCTAAATTTTCAGACATGAGGAATATAGATACATAAATCAAAATCATTGAAATGAGATTCCCTAAAAAATTTAAAAAACTTTGCTTATAATATGCCCTGATACAAAAATAAACCCTAATTTTTCAAACATAAAGACTATAGATACATGAATCAAAATCATTGACATTGGATAAAGAGAAAATAACTCTTCTTTTTATTTTATTTTTTTAATTAAGAAATTATAATGAAGAAAGTTTTATCAAATTTTCCCCTAAATTTTTTTAAAAACTTTGCCTGTAAGACACTCCATGCACAACAATAAGGTCACAAAAGTACAGCCTAATTTTTCAAACATAAAGACTATATATATATACAACAAAATAATTGAAACAGGATTCCCTATTTTTTTTAAAACTTTGCCTAATAAGACACTCTGATACAAAAATAAAGGTATTTTTCGTCTGAGAATTTTCTTTTATTTACAAAAACCATTTGAAACAAATTTAAAACATAATTTAACAAAAAAACAAAAACAAAGAGAAAACTACTCCTCTTTTTTATTTTTTATTTGTAAATTAAGAAATATAATGAAGAAGTTTTATCGATTTTTTTCTTTTTTTTTTTAACTTTGTATGGTTTTCTGCAAGGAAAGGCTTACCTTTACCAATAATAACCAGTATTGCGAACATTGGCATCAAGATAAAATCGGCAAGGGTACGAAAAACCAAAATATCAGGAAAATCGGGAAAAAATCAGCAAACCTCAGCAAAACTAAGATACCATAAAAATATCTTTAAAAATCGACAAACATCGGCTAGGCCAAAAAAGTCATGGTTTCGAGATAAAATCAAGATGTTATTGAGATGTTTGCAACACTGATAATAACCACCTGTGAGATTAACAACTCAAGGTCCTAATCCTTGAATCGCTTTGTGAATTTTCACTCTTTGTATATAGCTCTCACGCGAAAAAGATTCAAATTGACAATTGGTTACTTTTATGTGTGGAAAATTCATTGAAATTTTATGCCTTTAAATAGGCTACATTACAGAAGAAATCCATGGGTTGTGAAAATCACGAGTCAAAATGTTTACATAATGGTAAATTGACTATTTTATTTTAATTAAATAGGTTTTTAATAGGATACCTTACAGAAACATACCATGGATAAAAACCAAAGATTGTGAAAACCATGAATCAAAAATGTTTCGTAAGGGTAAATTGGCTTTATTTTAATTAAATAATTTTAATTTTTATTTGTTTTATTTTTTATATTATTATTTCTGTTTATTATTTCATTTATGTATTACACTCATAAAATGTTTTATTAATAATTATATCATTGTTTTTTAATTTTATTATAAATTTTTTTAGTTTTATTTAATTTTATTTTGTTTTTGTGTAATTTGATTGAGTCAAAATGTTAAAAATTACAACATCTCTCCCATACTAAGCTAGAGAGTTTTTAGATTTTATTTTATCTTTATTTTTATGGAATTCGACCAAGTCAAAATGTTTAATAGGACAGGACAAGATAGGACATTACAACATCTGGTTATTGTTATTAATTTCTTTAAAATATTATGGAGAGGGAATTTCTGCGAATGAGCTCCGGTGATTTTGAACATGGCCGAGGGTTTCGAAGTGGGGGCTAGGTTTTCTTAAGGTTTTTTGCAGGTCTGTGTCAGGGATGGAGGTATCACAAGGAGGTAACTTCACTTCCTTTCTAGTGCTCTCATGGGGACTTTAATAAGGGTGCTATGGAGATGTTTGGGTATACCTGGCAAGGCTTCTATCGGTTTTCTTAACTTCCCGGGCTCGAGTTTTTTAATTTGGTAGAAGGTTAGAATGGCCCACATCTTTCCTGGGGTTTCCGAGTTGTTCGCGGCGATTTCAACCCTGTTAACTGGCGGAGATCTTAGGGTTTCATAAGCTTCACCAAGGGTCAATAATGGTGGGTGGTTTTGACTCTGCTTTTTCGGAACTGCACCCGGCAACATAACAATGTTTCGGTTTTTGTTTGTTTTTATGTATGGAGGCGGACTTACTTGATTATTCTTCAGACAACTTGACCCATTCGGACATCTGGGTGGAAGAAAAACCCATGTCGGGTTCGGGGTAGAAACCAAAAACAACTTGTTATGCTCTTGACCTGCGAGAAAATTCCAGAATACCAAATATGCGAAGAAATACAACCTAGAACACAGGACAAAATGAGAAAAACAACAAATATTGTATTATTCAGAGATGAAAGCAATGTTCACTTGCCTCTTCGAGGGGGCAACCCAATGTTGCAGGAAGCGTTCCCCCC
>APFE030193851.1:176590-280028 GCA_000404065.3 Pinus taeda
GGGATGTTTGTTTCGAGTATAAATGCAAAAAAATATAAAAATATATATATATAGCAGTCGCTTCGCTTCCTAGATTTTTGGAAAATGATGCTTCTGCGTCCCTGCTTCCAAAAAACGTCCCCGCTTCGTGCAACAATGGGGCAACCTCCAGTAGAGAAGAGCTCAATTACAAAATAAGACACGATAATCCTCAATGGCGAGTCTGTATCCTTTATATAGGATTCATACATACAATACCATGGGTCAGTACCATGGTTCTCTCAATACCATCTATCTAATTCCATGGCCCGTTTGCAACTAAATGTGGTCCCTTTCTTAAATGCGGGTCAACCACTTACAATCATTAATACGGGCTTTATTGACTCTTTAACTAACTATAACTATGACTCGACCCTATCACATAAATAAAGGGGTGAGGGTTGGACCCTAACATGCCCTCCCCCATAAAAGCAGTCTTGTCCTCAAGGCTGAAGCTACGGAAACTGTTGAAGAATAGTGGTTGGTTCCTAGGTCGAATCTTCTGGAGAGGTGCTTTTCCACTTGACGAAGACTTCCTTGATCGTGCGGCCGCGCAGATGTCATTCTCGCGTGTCGAGGACCTGTTTAGGTTGGAACCAAAGTGAACCTTCTTCATCCAATTCAAGTAGACTGGTTTGAATTCTGCAATTGTTCCCCACCACTTTCTTGAGGCATAATACATGGAAGACTGGACGGATTTTTGAAGTTGGTGGCAAGGCTAGTTTGTAGGTTACTACTCCAATGCGTTGAAGTATTTGATAAGGTCCACAGAATTTTGGAGCTAATTTTTACAACCCTTGTCTTTGAGTGATGTTTGCTTATATGGTTGCAGCCTCAAGAATACCTGATCCCCTTCTTGAAATGTGCGCTCTAAACGATGTTGGTCTACCTATTGCTTCATGTGATTCTGAACTTGATGGAGATTATCTTTGAGACGAGCTAACATGGTTGCACGGTTCTGTAGGAGTTGATCCACTGCTTGCACCTTAGAGCATCAAGGGATATAAGAAGTAGGTGAAGGTGGGAGTTGACCACACACTGCTTCATATGGAGTCATCTTGGTGGCTACATGATAGTTAGTATTATACCACCATTCAGCTAGAGGTAGCCACTATACCCATTGATTATGCTTTTCTAAAGTGAAGCACCTTAGGTATGTCTCCAAACATTTGTTGACTGCTTCAGTTTGACCATCAATTTGGGGATGATAGGAAGTACTTAGTTAGAGTTGGGTGCCTTGTAGCTTGAAAAGTTCTTGCCAAAAGTTACTGGTGAAAATCGGGTCACGATCAGACACAATGGAAGTGGGCATGCCATGCAATTTGAAGATCTGGTCCATGAAAGCTTGAGCCACCAAAGTGGGGGTAAATGGGTGGGGTAGAGCACAAAAATGAGCATATTTAGAAAGTTTGTCCACAACCACCATGATTACTGACTTGTTTCCTGAATTCAGAAGACCAGTAATGAAATCCATAGAAACATCCGTCGAGATTGAGGCAGGGATGGACAATGGTTGTAAGGTACCTGGTGACTTGACTATTTCTCCTTTGTGGCGTTGACACACATCATTCAGCTACAAAAGTAAGAATGTCAGTTTTCATGTCTGTCCAAAAGAAAGAACGACGAGTGCGAGCATAAGTCTTCTGAAAGCCTGCATGACCTACAGTGGGAGATGAGTGCAACTCTGCCAAAATGCGCATTTTGAGGGCGTATGTCGGCGATATAACTACTCTATCCTTGTAGTAAAGAATCTCATCCTTCCAAGAGTAGCCAACTGATGAATTAGGATCTGCTCTCAAGTTATTAATGAGTTGGGAGAGAGAGGGATGTGAAAACCATTTCTTGCGGGCTTCTTCAATCCAATTTGGTATGGGAAGAGAGATTGATAGCAGGGTGCTTTCATCCTCAAATTGGCGTGATAAAGCATCCGCTACTACATTGTCATGCCCTTTCTTGTAAATTATCTCATAACCATATTCCAGCATTTTGGCCAGCCATTTATTTTGTTGGGGTGAGGATAAACGTTGCTCCAAAAAATATTTGAGGCTTTGATGGTCTGTGCCGATTTGGAAACGCCACCCCAATAAGTATGGTCGCCAAGTATCTACTGCATGTAAGATGGCCATCATCTCATTCTCATAGGTATATTATCCCAAATGTTTCCCACTCAGTTGTTGGTTGGTGAAAGCCAAGGGTCAACCTTCCTGCATTGAGGCAGCACCAATACTAGTGCCTGAAGCATCACATTCAATCACAAAAGATTTGGTGAAGTCAGGTAGTGCCAATACGGGAGTGGAACACATGGCCTGTTTGAGAGCCATAAACGCATGTTGTGTTGCATCAGTCCACAGGAATGAATTTTTCTTGAGAAGGTTAGTGAGGGGTCTAGCAATGCGACCATAATTGCGGACAAATTTGTGATACTAGCCAATGAGACCCAAGAATCCCCTCAAACCCTTCAAGTTTTTGGTTGGGGTCAATCTTGCATTGCATGTATCTTTTTGGGATCCACCCGGACACCTTCAAAACCCACAATGTGGCCCAAATACTCGACTTCTTCCATGCCAAATGAGCACTTGGACAATTTGACAAATAATTTATGATTCCAGAGCAGTTGCAACAGCAGGTCTACATGCTAAAGATGTTTTTCCCAAGTGAGCTTGTAGATGAGAATGTCATCAAAGAAAACGAGGACAAATTTTCAGAGATATGGTTTCAACAGGTGATTCATGAGGCTCTGTGTTAAAATTGGCAACTAGGGCCAAACTCCATGTGGGTCATCTTATTTATAGCAACTAATATTTTTATTGGATCCCTCTCATCGAGAGGTGTAGGATTGATCTAAAGATCATCCGATTCCGACAAGTATTCATGGAGTTATGAATTTATTTGTGTTACAAGACATATTGTCAAGTCAACTAGCATCTTATGTAGGCTCAGAAGCCCAATAGACATGTCTATTCATCATCTACGTTTTAGTATAAATATAGAGGACTTGAAGTCATTTGAAAAGACACATACTCTTCATGTGTGGTCTCCTCCTCTCCACATCTTTAAGTTTTGGTGAAGGAGAGACACAACGAAGATACGTTGGCCAAAAGGTGATCCCGAGCCGCAGTAAGCTGCAGGCTTATGAATAAGCCCTAGCTATAGTGTCACAAAAGAAGCATAGAAGGAGCCTTACTGCAGGTCCTATTTACAGCCCTATATCCGCAGATAAAGAAGGCTTCTATATGCTGCACAAAGGAGAACTAAACAGACCTAATCTATCCACTTTTATGGAGTCCCTTATCCGCTGTACAAGAGGCCCTTACACGCAGTCAAGGAGGAGCCCTAATACACTGCCTAAAGAAATCAAAGATGGAGGCCCAATCGTTGTCCTAAATAAGGAATGCCCTAACTGTTGTTCTACTTGAAACGCAATCATAAAGGATAGATCCTATTGTTGTCATGAAGAGATCCTAACGCTGTCAAGAAGGATCTATCCTACCCTAGCGGCAGTAAGGAAGTAAACACAGGGATCTGGCTGATGTCTAAACGCAGTCTCCTAGCTGTGACACTTAAGGTTAAGGCCGCAATCCATGAGGGCATATACGTAACAAGAAGGAACACGCTAGTGCCCTAGACGCAGTCAAGGAAGAGATGTATACACAGTCCATGGAGGGATCTAAGCTGTAGTAAAGGAGGGTGCTATAGGCAACTCAAGCTGGCTCCAAACAGCAGCATTTAAATATGCACTAGGACGTAGTCATTAAAGGCCTCAATCCGCAATTGAGGACTGTTCGAGGTAGGCTGTTTTCAGGAGAAAAGCAGTTGGTTGTTGTCCTGAAAGAAGCCTTGCACAATCATCTAGCCACTTGTTGTAAGTAATAGCATGGTCATGTTTTGGTATAATATGCTAGGCATCAGTATCCAATGAAGAGAAGCTATGGGGTTGTTGTTTGAAGGTCGAATGAGACCTGTTGGAAGAATAGATTGCTACAGCTAGCTGCTTTGCTAGGCTGCAAGCCATAGCAAGCAATTAAGGCTGTTCCATGGGAATAGTGCAGCATACAGTTGGCAGTATGGATTAGGAGGGCATCTCCTAGATGGTCTACAGCCCTTGAAGGACTCAGTTACCTAATAGCTTGGGAGCAGCACAGGATGAATAGTCTCAGATCATGATGATGAAATATGTAGCATCATGGGCATGTTAGTAAAGTGCAGCACGATGATGAATGAGACAACATGATGGTGCTACACAGTAAGGTGCAGCAAATGGACGAGATGCAGCACTAAGATAGGTGAAGGAGTCACCTTAGAGAATCAGTTGAAGCAATATGTCTTCAACTGATCTTATGCGATACCAAAAGTCAAGTATGGACTTCTATTGTAAATGTACTCTTTGTCACTTTCTCTGCTGAACTATGAAGAACATAAAAGAAGAATTGATCAAGGGTTTCCCCACATTGTGGGGTTTGTCCCTGGCTAGCGCCACATCTTGTGTCCTCTTGTCTTAGCTTGTCTTCTGCGATTTATGTTTATGTTCTATCTGCAGTTTACTTTAATGCTGATGTGATTGCTGATCAGGAAAAGATATTGAGTTAACTAAAATTGAAATAAATTGCTCTAGCATAGAACATACCTAAAATTAACACTTTGAGAAGTGGATGGGGCATTACAGAGACCAAATGGCATGACCAAGAATACATAATGGCCTTCATGAGTTCAGAAAGCAGCCTTGGGAATGTCTACTTCTTTCATGCATATTTGGTGATAGCCCAAGCGAAGATCTAGCTTAGTAAAAAATTGAGCATCATGTAGTTCATCCAACAGATCATCAACAACCGGAATAGGGAATTTGTCTTTGACCGTGAGCTTGTTGAGGGCCCTAAAGTCTGGACACATGCGCCATTCCCCATCTTTCTTGAGCACCATGACCACTGGTGATGAATAAGGACTGATGCTAGGACAAATGACACCGACTTCAAGGAGTTCCTTGATGATGTTTTCAATTTCATTCTTTTGGGTGAAAGGATATTGATATGGCCGCACATTCGGCAGTTGTACCCCTGGGACCAAAGTGATGCTACGATCATGTTCCCCTCTAGAAGGTGGAAGCTCTTTAGGTTTGTCAAATACTTGCTAGTGTCGATTCAAGACCCGTTGCATGTCAGGATGAATATGAAGAGTAGTGGGCTCGATAGCTTGGATGGCATTAAACTGGGCGATAACTCCATGATGGCCCTTTTTCAACAACATTTCCATGCGATGCGAGTTGATGACAGAAGGAGCACCTGCCTGGAGTCCACGGAGGGTATGGATGTGGCCATTCTGCTTAAAGCTCATATATAACTCCTGGAAATCCATGGTGAATGGGCCTAACTCCTGGAAATCCATGGTGATTGGGCCTAGTGTGCAAAGCCATTTAGCCCCCAAGACAATGTCACAACCACCCATGTTAATTGCAAACATGTGGGTCTTGAGGTGGTAGTCTCCCATCTGAAGTTTGATATTTTCGCAGTGGCCTTCACATTTCATTGTCCCCCCATCAGCAATCTGGACCTGGAAATTAGGGACTGCCCTAACAAAACAATGAACAGCTTCGGCGACTCGCTAATGGATAAAGTTATGAGTGTTGCCATTATCAATCAAAACTACTACAGGGTGATGTTTAATAAAGCCTTTGATTTTGAGAGTTTGGGGCACAGAAATGCTCGCCAAAGCATGTAGCGAGATCATTGGTTCCTCTAGCGTAGCTGGGAGTTCATTGTCCTGTTGGGTTTTCTCAACTTCATCCTCTGGTCCCTCAAGGGGTGGGGCTTCCTCAGATGAGTTGTGATCAGTAACATCAATTTGAAATAATTTGTGTTATGCTCGGGGGAGTATTTGTCATCGCAGTAGTAGCACAATCCTTGTTTTCTTCTTTCGGCCATTTCTGCTGGAGACAAATTTTGAAATTTGGACGAGGAGACTGGGCAACTAAAGCACGTTCCACTTCGATAGCCTTGTTGCAAGCGTCTATCCATGTAGGTGGGTGATGCATCCAGACATGTGCTTGGATGGCTTCTTTGAGACCACTTATAAAACATTCCAAGTAGAATTCATCTCCCAGACCTTCTGTGTGGATGGCCAACGTCTCAAAGGCTACAATGTATTCTTTTACTGTACCTGTTTGTCAAAGCTTAGTAAGACGACCCAAAAAATTAGTCTTTATCAAAGCACTCACAAAGAGATTTTGAGAACACCTGCCAAGTTATTTTCCCAGAATAGAATTTTTGATGCCACTACCACCATTGCCATCTCTCTTGGTCCAAGTAAAGGGCTCCCACACGTAGTTTAGTTGGATCATCTCGGATATCATTCAGAAGGAAATATTGTTCCATTTGTGCTACCCATACTGTCAGATTAGAGCCATCAAATTTATACATGTCCAGCTTGGGTGGCCGAGGGTGGGAATGTTGGTGATTTCCATGGAGGTGAATATGATGGCTAGATTCTCCTTCAAGGTCTTCATTAAGACCATGTGCCTCTGGATGCCTCCCCGACGTGCTCACTTGGAAAGTTTCCATGAATTTCTGCATCTGGTCTGCTATGTTCTTGAAAGAAGCCAACTGTTTTTCAAAGCTCTCAATCTTCTCGTTGGCCATGGCTTGAGCTCTGGTTTCTACCATACACAAATCTTGGTCACTTGTTACTTTGAAAAAAATTGGGACTGCCCAAAAATTGAAGCTAACAACTGAATGGTACCACTGCGATCAACTCGTTGTCCTGATTCTTATAGGCTAAGTCTCTTATAAGCGTCCCAGGAAGGCCTCGGACTCGTCTTTTTACTCCCCTCTTATCAATACTACAGTGGTCAATTTCCAGAAAACTTGATCCTGCCCAATGTCCTGCGAGAATCGCCCCAGGGTATAGGAGCCACAAACCTCACTGCCCAAATGGTCAGATTTGCCTGCAAAACCCACAACTGCTGAAAGTGAATTGGACTACGGCGAGGAAAGAACCCCAACTGCTAGATCTAAATTGTACTGTGGTTGTGGAACCTCAATTGGTGGATCTGATTGTTGCTGCGCTGACAGAACCCCAATTGCTAGATCTGATCTGGCAAATAAGATAATGGCGATCTTCAGAGAGTCGAAGGAACTATGGTCTCAAAGGAGTGTCAGGTGCTACAGATCGCAATATACATAAGGGTCCAACAATAGTACTCGGCCCAATCTTTCAGGGCACTAACTAAGGAGGATCAAGCGTTCCCTTAGTCGTACTACCCAACTACCCTATCGTACGTGCGAGTAATCTCCCTGAGTGTTGTTCTTGGTGTATTGTAGCAGCAAGACGGCCGACGGTTTATCTAAGGCGAGGTTTCAGGGGAGCCTAGGGGGCTTCCGATATACCCAGAGGGTACGTGGAAGGCAGTCAGTGTGCGGTTCTGTCTAATGTGCTACTACTCGAAGGGGTACCCACAGGGTTACAAGGCAGTCCAACAAGCGTGGCCACCTCTTGTATTTCCTGTGTGCATGCCTCCTCAAATCCGCAGGTTTATGCGCTCCGCAGGTTTATGCGCTCAACGACACATCCCGTGGTTTAAATACGCTGGAACACGTCTTTAGCCTAAAAAAAATTCTACCAAAAAAGGAGATACCACTAGCCCTGGAAAGTGCTCTGATACCACTTGTTATGCTCTTGACCTGCGAGAAAATTCTAGAATACCAAATATGCGAAGAAATACAACCCAGAACACAGAACAAAATGAAAAAAACAACAAATATTGTATTATTCAGAGATGAAAGCAATGTTCACTTGCCTCTTCAAGGGGGCAACCTCCAGCAGAGCAGACCTCAATTACAAAATAAGACACGACATTCCTCAATAGGGAGTCCCTATCCTTTATATAGGATTCATACATACAATACCATGGGTCAATACCATCTATCTAATACCATGGCCCGTTTGCAACTAACTGTGGTCCCTTTCTTAAATGCGGGTCAACCACTTACAATTATTAATACGAGCTTTATTTACTCTTTAACTAACTATAACTATGACTCGACCCTATTACATAAATAAAGGGGTGAGGATTGGACCCTAACACAACTCCTCTACCGGAAGCGCAGGTAGGCGATCTCTCATCGTTGATGGATGACATGGAGGTGACCTTGCAGGGTTTGGGCTTTTCACAACTGGCTGTTGCAGTGATGGATGGGCTGATAAACCTGGGTGAAGCCTCTAAATAAGGCTCTAATTCGCCTTTCCTATCTATCCCGTTGCTATCGGACCTACAAACATGGGCAAACCATCAGCAAAGCGTAGAGGCAATTTTGAGTAGTAGGGGGGTTTCTATTGTTGAAGTTTCTAAGTCTAACTGTTAGAAACCCTTTCATGCACTTTATTGCTTTATTCCTACCTACGTGTTCTATTAATTAACAAGTTATTTACCATGTAAATACTGGAAATAAATACAAGTACATGCTCTACACATTACAAATCATCAACTAAAGGAAACAGAAACAAGCACACAAGTGACACCATTGTTTTTGGACTAATGTCCCCAGAAAAACCCAATGCGGGAAAACCGGTGCAGCTATCTTAGGGTTTGATTTATTAAGCAGTTTCAGAATACAATCTAGGTGTCAAATCCGGCTCACCCAACAAACAAAAATCTCAGCAGTAGTACCTCTCTACTCGGAAGCAAATATTTCGGCTGAAACCCCAGATAAACACTCTGCAGTTCCACAACTCCAATCTGCCCCACGAAACCCCAGTGTCAGCCTCTAGGGATTGCGTCAACTCTCTCTGGCCCAACGTTAGCCCAACGTCACTCTGGCTTGGCCTGCATCAACCTCTGGAGGCACTGCGTCAATCCTTTGGCCCTTTGCATCACTCACACTGGCCCTCCGAGGCACTACACAGCTCCTGTCTGCCTCTGCTTGAGCCCTGGATGGCTCTGCGTGAAACCTTACCTGGTTTTATGTCCCTCTCTCGGGCTACTGCGTTGATCCTCCCGGTGCTATCCCTGCCTCTCTGCTTCTATATTCGCTGCCCCTTGGCTGCAACTCTGATCACTCTCTCAACTTTCTCAGTAAACCCAGCCCCAGAAAGTCGAAATCTTGATCAACTCGGTGTGTTCTCCAAGTGACCCTCAAGCCTTCTCTTATACTTTTCTTGTTGACAAATCAACGGCCGAGATTAAGTCCCTAATCAACGACTAAGATTATAACTGGCTTGATCCATGACTTTTGGACCATTCTAACACAATTTTATATTAATTCACATTAATATTTTATTTTCCCTAAGTTTAGACTAAGGGACTCCATTAAAAATATTAATTATTTTAATATCTCCCAAACTGTTTAGAATTTACCCAAACCCTTTCTGGGTATTGGAGATCTCATGTACCTTAGCCTCTCCACCAATTTTCATGGCTAGAGCACATCCAAAGCTACCCCAAATCAACATCTATAGCAGGGACAAGTGGAACGATTCCGGTCTTAAAGGACTCCTTGAACAATCTCTTCAAATATTTGGAGACTTACACTGAAGGTTTCCCACCATTGGTTTCTGCCTGCAATACTCACCCCTTGGGGTTTTTTGATGGCATCTCGAGGAAGGATTCAGAGCCAGAAGACATAAGGGCTTCTGACTCGGATGATAACCCACAAGGGGAAGGACCTCAACAAATTACAAGCCCGCACTCTGGCCCTAGGGTGAGAAAGAGGTCAAAGTCATCGAAGATGAGGGAACATGGCAGGGTATTGGTTTTTGGGGTAGGCATTGGCATGGAGCAAGCAGCACTAACGAAACGCACAGTGCTGGTGGGAAGGGTCCAAGGCAGGAACTACACCCCGGGGTGTTTAAAAAAAATGGACAGTAGAGGTTTGGGGGAACGTAATGGAGCAACTTCTAGTAGTAATAATCATGTCTCGGGGCTGGCTTGAACTTATTTTTCCCTTGTCGGAGCCGGTGGATTGGGTGTTGATGCGATATAGGCACATTGTGATGACTCTTGTCCTGCTTAAACGGTGGACGCCTCTTTTTGATCCGGAAAAGGAAAATTTGGGAGCTGGGTGATATGGGTACGTCTCCCTGGACTCCCACTTCAGTTATGGGCGGCAGATATTTTCAGGTGTATCAGGGACGATTTGGGAGTATACCTTGATCATGATAGAACGTACTAGGACTTTGGCTGCCTGGCAATGGCCAGTATTCTCGTGCACTTGGATACCGGGAAGGTTTAGTTGAGAGCTACCGCTTTCAAATGGGCGAGATCAGCAGATGGTAGATTCTAGCCTATGAGGGCATCCCATTCAGGTGCAGGCGTTGTCATGAGGTTGGCCATCTGTACAAAGATTGCCCACTGATTATTGGTAGGCAGTTGAGTCCCCCAAGATCCTTTGTTTCGGTGGGCACTCAAACGGTCGAGATGGAGGTTTCCTCACCGGCGGCCCTTCCTGATGCCCCAGTGTCGGATCATGGTGTTGCTGGGGGGGGCGCTCTCACGGATGGACTATGGAACCACTGCGGCTCCGATCAACAGATCACGCTCCAGAGACTTTGCTCTGTTCTCGGGTACAATTCCTCCCTCTCCTTTGTTTTCAAATGATTGTCAATTTTCTGTTAAATCTTCTTCTATGTGTTTTTCAGGTCCGGTTTCTGGGGTCGGCAAGCTGTGTCCCATAATTTGTCCTGTGGCATCTGCTCCTACTCCATCCCTCTGTACCCCCGGGCCATTTTTCAAGATGTCCCTTCTATGGATTCCAGGGATAGCCCTGCCTCCTGTGGTGCTCACCGCTACAACCTGTGTTCTTTACCCCCTTCCTTGCCCCCTTCCTTTGGCCTGGATGTGGACCCTCCCCCATCCTTCCCTACGAAGCCCCCTAGGAGCAGACAATCCCACTTATCAAAAGCCATCAGAAGGGCTGGCACTGAAGTGGCTTCAGGCATCCAAACTCCCATCGATCAGGTTGTTAGAGCAAAGGGGAACCCTACAAAGGTTACCCCTCGAAGTGCCTCTCCTTCAACTGCAGGGGTCTAGCCAGCCCGGATAAAAAATTAGCGCTACAAAGATTGTGCAAGTCGGAGAGATTGGATGTAATTTTTCTGCAAGAGACTCTGGGAGATGGGAACTACATCAATAAGGTTCTCAAGAATTTTCTCCCAGATTGGGAATTCTTCTTTCTGGATGTGAGAGGGCGATCGGGTGGTTGTGCACTGGGGTATAACAATCGATCGATAAGATTGGAAAATGCTTGGGGTGGGGAGGGTTTCCTGGGGGTGGATATCTCCTCGTCTGACATCAACATACCCTTAAGGATCATTAACATCTATGGGCCTTGCAATAACAGAGAGATTTTTTGGGAAAGACTTTTGGAAGCGGATTTCATGCAATCTGAGAATTTGATTATTGGAGGAGATCTAAACTTCTCACTTGGGCTAGCGGAATCTTGGGGCAACAGGGCCCGGACGGATAGCTTAATTGGGTTCTTTGAATGGATATTGGATGATCATAACCTTCTAAACATTGATACAACAAGACTCATGCCGACTTGGAGGAATCGTAAGACAGGGGTGGATGCTTTGGCTAGAAGGCTAGATCGTTTCCTCGTCAGAGCTCCCGTGTTAGCCCGGTTGGACCGCATTTGACAATGGGTGGGATCTGGGGGTTATTTTGACCATTCCTCGATCTTCTTGGATATTGGGGAAGTCAACCAAAAACCTGATTCGCCTTTCAAGTTCAATGCAACATGGCTAGCCGAAGTTGAATTCCATGATATTTTCAAAGAAAATTGGAATCACTTTAGCACGGATATTCACCCCTCTCCAGCCGTTGTTATTGCTAATAACCTAGCCTGATTAAAGTAGAAAACCATCAATTTGGGCTAGGATCAAACAGCAAAAAGATGAGGTGGAGTTAAAAAGGATTGAAGGGGTCCTCAAACACTTGGAAGACACCGGGCTGTCCAATTATGCTTCCTCTGAAACAAAGGACCAATTAATCAAATTGGAAGCGGAAAAATCAAGGTTTTGCGACAAAAAGAGGAGACATGGTGCTTGAAAAGCAGAGCGAATGTAGGTTTTAACCCCGTACAGAAATTGCCAGATCTTCTTTTGGCCATTGAAGAGTGCAGAACTACAAGCGGAATGTATGAGGGATTCAACTCAACTTTCCTGGCCCTCATCCCAAAGGTTGACAAGCCCCTTTCCTTAGACGACTTCCGTCCTATCTCCCTTTGCAATTGTTTTTACAAACTCATTTCAAAAATTATTGCATTGTGTGTAAAGCCTATACTATCCAAGATGATTTCCAAGGAGCAGTTTGCCTTCCTCCGTCGTTGTCAGATCCATGAAGCCATTGGGACCGCTCAGGAAGGCCTTCACTCGATCAAAACTCTCTCCAAGAAGGACATTATCCTCGAGATCGACCTATCCAAAGCTTTTGACTGTGCGAGTTGGACCTACCTTCAACTCATTCTCACACATATCAACTTCCCCCATCTTTTCATACACTGGAACATGTGTTGTTTCACATCCGCCTCCTTTAGTATTCTCATAAATGGGGTTGCATCTGGTTTCTTCTATGCAGAATGTGGGCTAAGATAGGGATGCCCTATATCCCCCTTGCTTTTCCTATTGATCATGGAAGGATTACGTAGTTTGTTAAAAAATGCTCGCTCAACAGGAGCGCTAGGGGGTCTTGATTTCCGACGTGACCTCCCTCTCGCATCTATTGTTTGTAGATGATGTACTTATTTTTTTAAATGGTTCATACCGAGATTCCTCTTGTTTCAAGAACATACTATCACTGTTTTGTAAAGCTACAGGTATGGAGCCAAATTATGACAAATCTACCATCATTTACCCTTCATGCTTTCAAAATGAGATAAGGTATGCTACACAATCACTTTCGTCAGGCAAGAGCTAGAATCTGGCCTCAAATATCTTGGTTCCAGGCTTAAACCGAATGGGTACCGTATTGCAAACTAGTCGTGGCTTATTGCAAAAATCAAAAGCCGCATAAACATCTGGCAGCAACGATGGCTCTCTAGAGTAGGCAGGCGCACTCTAATAAAGACGGTGTTGGAGGCCATTCTGGTATACTGGATGATGCTTGCTTGGATCCCAAAGGGCATCCTCAGCATTCAACAGATATGCTGCCACTTCCTTTAGCGAGGTCAAAACAATGGGTATACCTTTGCATGGGTTCGCTGCGATAGGATTGCAAAACCAAAAAAGTGGGGTGGATGGGGTTTAAAGGATCTCCAGGATTTTACTAAAGCTATGGCGCTAAAATGGGTTGGAAAATCATCAACTCTGTGAGTCTTTGGAAAGGGGTGGTCTATAATAAGTACATCCATCCTCTATCTGTTATCGATTGGATCTGTAGACCTTGTCAGACTTTACCTGGTGCCTCGATCATTTGGAAGGCCATTTCCTAATCCCTAAGCATTATCAAGGATGGGTTAGCCTGGAGGATTGGCAATGGCGAACAGGTAAGAATTGGCATGGATGCCTAGGCTGTAAGAACCAATAAACAGATGTACAGCAAACAATAAGGAATTTAAGCATGAACCTGTAACATTTTCATTAAAAACCTGACAAAATCAATTAACGGGGCTATTGAGGTACCTACCTGAATTGCTGCAGTTGAAGATGCCTCCGGCTATGCTGCTGTAGTTACCGAGAGACCAAATCCTCCCAGCCAGACTGAGCAGAGCCTGGCTACTCAATCCAGTAAGCTTCTTAACAGAAGCTCACTGTACCCCGTGTCCAAAACCTTAGAACGCTCAAGCTCTTCCAATGGTCGATTCCCTTGCCTTCCGAATTCTTCCTCCTGGTTTTTCTCCATCGTTCCCCCCCTTCTAAAACTCTGTCTACCTCTATATGTAGCTTCCCTTGGCGGTGATTGCCCTCTTCACCAGCGATCCCACAGTTTTCCATCGTAGTGACAACTTTTCCTTTATGAATGTGAGTCATAATTCCTTACAAGTGTATTTATCTTATATTTAGGGTTTAGTTTAATTTAAATGTGATGGTCATATTAAATTATTTATTTTAATATGCGAAGTTTTATTTATATTATATTTAATATAAAGTTAGAACTTTATACTTGGATCTTCTGCGTTTAATAATTTTTATATTCAATACTTAACCTTTATTTTATTTATTAATATGATTTTTATCAATATTCTGGAGCATATAATATATATATAGTCCTCTTTGATCTAACCATACATTATGCAGTATTGATGAATGAGTAGAACTTCTTTTCCCAGAAGGGTCATGGTATTTAGCACTTATAATCAATTTAGTATAAAATACTAGTGCGGTGTATGCGACACATACATATGTAGCTATCATATGCATGTACCGTATACCTGCTATTATGCTTGCGTTCTTTGTATTTATAGATGGGTCGTTACATGCACTCCTCCTTCAGAAAACTTCGTCCCGAAGTTAGAGTTTTTATCTTATTTGATTACTTATGATAGTAATTAGTACACCCTTCTTAGGTTTTAAAAATTTTATTTTAATATAAACAGACTATAAAAATTTTAAGTTTATGATTTTAATGGTCATGCCTTTGCCCTATCCAGCTTCCCAACCTATTCTAAAATCATCCTATCCTTCCTAATCTCTTTCGCTCCCATCTTATCCGTCCTCTACTGGATTATGCTATGGCGTCAGTTTTACTGACCTAACCATTCATAAACTCTAAGGTGACAGCGTCGGTTATACCGACCTGATTCCCAGTATGCATCCGGCAGTCATCATCGCACGTCTAGAGGAGCGTGATTTGCACAGTCCTCCCATGACTCCAAGGTTCGAAGGATAAACGGTGGGCAACACCTCCACCCCTCCTAGTAGAATTAGGGCTAATATCCTATCATAGAATCACTTTGAGCTTTAATTGTTCTGAGGTTTTGTCATTACGTGGTCATCCCGGTAACTGTTTATTATCTGCAATCATACACTTATCCATGCATTCGTAAAATGCGCATCAGCATGTTCAAAATAACTCATGTATTATTCACATATGTCATTACAGTATAACATATTTTGCCATATTCTATACATGTCGTTTGACTTTCATTTAACATGTAATTATTCCCTGATTTCTATTCCATTGATCATATTGAAATGTATAAATAAAACAGATTTATAATATCTTAATTCCTATCAGAAGTAAAATCATTTAATTGTCTTAAACTTTACTTTGACAACTATAATTTAGTAAGATCAACAACATATATCGTTTTGGTATCCATGTACCAGCAAAAGTTAAACATATATTATGTCACAAAATTTCACGTTTATATATAATCATTCAACAATGGTTCTGAGTCTCTAAATGCAGTGAAGTAAATATATACTAAACATATTTTAAAGTTCTTCAAAATTGACATATATTAGGGTATCTTTGACATATGTCCTCTGTATTTTCTCAAGTAGCTGATCCAGGACTATATTTGTCCCATTGGACCTTAACTTGGTCCACCAGGCGATTCCTGAGCTGTCGAACCCTATGTTCCAGTATACGTTATGGTTCGACCGATACGATTCCCTCGTCCGATACCTGAAGATTCCACTACAGTGGGTTGATGCGTTGCTTGGTCGTTGCTGACTACTGCATGAATTCTATGATTACCTTGATTGTTTGATATTGGTCCCTCTCCTGTCCTATGCAATATATTCAATGAAGCTTCTGGACAATCACGTTGAAAATGCGGTCCTCCACATCCCCAACAATTAAGCTGCGTTGATCCTCTTGAATCAGGATGTGAATTTCTAGAGAACGAGCTTTGTCCTCTCATGCTGATTCCTCTCGAATTTCTTCCTCTACTGGCAGTCCCTCGAGATGTCCATGGACTGGTGTTTGATGATTCTGCAGCTATAGTGTTTACTACCATGGGAGCTCTTGTTCCTACATTTCTTGGGGTAAACCTATTACTGTAAGGTGGCCTCGAGCTACCTCCGCTGAAGAAGTTTCGGCGAGTCTTTCCTGGAAATCCTGATTGTAAAGGTTCTGCTGGCCCTATATCTTTTTTGATTCCAAGGTGCTCTTCTGCATAACGACCACATTCAACCGCCTCAGCTACTGATGATAGTTTCCACATGCTTACCAAGGCTCTAATGCGAGGATTTAACCCAAATATGAAGCATTCAGCTTGACGTTCATCAGAATCTAAGTAGTGAATGTATTTTACAAGCTCCATAAACCTTATCTCGTACTCTTCCACTGTTTTATTTCCTTGAATTAATGTATGAAAGGCTCTGGCTTGTTGTTGTTGAAAGTAGGGAGGTAAATACTTTGCGCGGAACCTTTCCTCAAATAGTTCCCAAGGGACATTATCTAATGTAAGGTGCAACTGCTTTTCCAGATTTCCCCACCAAATCAAGGCACTTTCCTTTAATTGAAATACAACAATTTTTGTTTTTGCCGAAGAAGAATATTCTCTTAACCTAAAGCATATGTTCATTCCTTCTAACCATGCTTCAGCGCGTTCACCTGCTCGACCTCCTGAGAATTCTGGGAGTCTAATTTTCTGAAGCTCCCTAGAAATGTCTTCTTTTGATCTTTTGGGCTCAAAATTCTTTGGTTCCACTACACTGGTAGCTAAAGGTTGAAATTCCTCTTTGGTCTTAGCCTTAGTTTATTCTTTTAATGTCTCCAATAAGGCTTCCAATGAGTTCATTATCACGGTCACCTCTGGCGTTGGGGCGATTGATGTTGATAATGGTCTTGGTGGTAACGATGGTGATGGTGGCGGCGATGGGGATGATGATGGCGACGGTGGCGGCATTAATGGTGGTGATGCTGCCTGATCACGTCATCGTCGCTCATACGTCTTTACCATTGTAATGGTCCCTATATACATAATAAAATTCTATAAAAAATTTGAGGTAGACAATCGAATTTAACATATAATTTTCTTTTGCAACTTCACATTCATAAACGGGTATAGTTTTTGCTATTTTTATCTGCTAGGCAGATCTCACTGGTACCGAGGTCAAGGAGGGTGGTCTCGCGACCTCCTTGTCCTAATGCAGGGTATTCTATCCTAATATGAAATAATGCAGAAGTGTATGGTCATTAGCTCCTAAGGTAAATCATCTAAAGTTTATTACTAAATAACATCCACAAAATGAAAATGTTAAATGCCTCGTTACAATGAACATCGGCAACATACCCGTCATACCTCAATCTAGCTATTACCATTAAAAAAGGGCATACATATTTATATTTTTTGAATATACTACTAAGATATGGATTAAACCTATAATATATATAAATGAAGGATTGTTCTGGTTCCATATTAGTTTGACCTTTAGCTGCAGAATTTACCATAGACATGTCATGATTAAAATCTAGAAGAGATACAGCTCAGCAGTCTACTTATAAGGTAAGGAGCAGGTTAATAATTGGACAGACGCAACCTTTTGGCTAAATTTTTTTTTTTTTCAAATCCAAGTGGAACTTTGCCGGAAATTATAGTTCCACCTTTTAACAGGATCTTTGACCCTAGAACTTTGGCCTTGTATGTTTTAGCCCATTTTAAAATGGCTCAATCACTGAAATTTCAACATGACCAGATCAAGGTGGAACTTTTACTTTTCCACAAAAAATGGATTTACAAGAAAAGTTGAGTTATTCCACTTCTTAACTCACTCCATAGGTAATGGTTTCAGGGTGAGTTCTTCAAACACATTACATGAATGTTTCTACTTATCTGTTCTCAACATTTAATTGACATAATTCATTACCATTGCACTAAGATTACTCAAACCTGGCTTCCTGGTTGAATAGTCAACCAACTCCGTGGCCACTGACATTAGCGTATTTAACATAAAATGCACGGAACAATGGTGACCATTTTCCAACATCCTGAAGTCCACTATACAAAATTGTGAGTATAATGATAATTTTAGACAATTCTAATTGCCCCTAACTTCATTCCATTGTTAGGAGGTTTTCTGTCATTTTATTATTATTATTTTTTTTTTTTTTGGTCAAACTTAGAAGCTTTGCAATTTGTTATTGACAGGAAAACGTGACCTACGAAGAGAAAGAGAAGAGTGGAACCATTATGAGGAAACTAAAATAAAAGCAGTTTAGTCACAGATGTTCTGAATGAAGGAAATGTGACTAGTGTTTCATCACGCCAAAATTTTTCACTTGAATCCATTTACCCAAAATTCAAGAAGGAAAAGATAAATTTAAGCTCGGGCAAATGCCATGTACTCTATCAAAAATATAGTGAAGAGGGTTCTGAGGAAGTACTTATCTTTGAAAGAAGAAAATGTATCTGTAAAGAAAATGCAAAAGTGTGTTCAAACTTCAACACTGGCATCAGGTTCAACAAATAGTGGATAAGGGTTTGGGGATGAAATACCAACACTCAAAAAACGTTGTTGGCTTTGATACCTGTGATAACGATTTTGATATCATCATCAAATGGAGGGGCTGCTATGCATTTGAGGAAGAAGGTGGTGTGGTGGGTGTGGAAGCATTGATCAATAAAAGGCAAGATTGAAGAAGACAAGAACAGATGTCGAAGCATGGCAAAATACAAGCAGGGAACAGTGCAGACAGATGCTTATGATGGGCTTAAGATTGATGAACAGGCCCATCTTATACCTGTTCTGGCAACAGCTTTCAAGTAAATTCATATCACAGACGAATGGAATTTTTGTATCAGATTGAGAGGTGCTATGATGTCAGTGGTTTGCAAAGAGCACTCAACTCGTTTGATAAATCTGGCATTTTGAATGGTCTTGTTTTGAACCAAATGATCAGGAATTTGATCAGATTGGCATTCATGGCTGAAGTTAATAGGCTAGCTGTATCAAATGATAAATGCACAGAAAGCAATGAAGATGTTCATGTAGATGCTAACTAAAAAGGCAGGGCAAGAAATGAATATAGTAGAAGGTGAAGATTCTGAGAGCATGCAGCGTCATTTGCTGAGGTTTATATTAGACACTATTATCCACATGTCCAAATTCTGTCAGGTATTTTTTTTTTTCTTCAGGAGATGGCCAATATTCCAACCCTCTTCGTTTCGTTATCCAGATGTGGTGTAGTCGGATATTCCAACCCTACATGGATGGATGTTATCTGCACATGGGAGGCTTTCCCAACAGATCCCAAAGATTACGTAACCCAAGAATTATCAGGCTAAATACCCTCCAAGGATTCTGCTGAATAAACACACAAGCATAACATTCAATGAGGTAGGGCTGCAGGTGAGATGAGGTAAGGAGTTTAAAGGACCTATGGCTAAGAGACCTGGAGATACTCAAATGAATCCCAAAAACATGCTATCTTTGATTTAATGATTGCTATCAGGGTTGATACTATGCACAATGTACAACATGCAAAATTATGACAGCAATAGCAAAACAACCTATAATTCATGGTAATCAATAAATAAAGAAGGCTATTGAATAAATAAATAAATGAAAAGGTTGCAGCAATTTTCCAATGGTTGAAAATGCATAAAACAGCTATTAAATTGCAGATGTCAGCCTTAAAAAGATGGCTGAAAAACATAAAAGTGATATCCTTTTAATTCAATTTAGTATATGTAAAGCCTAACCCTAGGAATGTGAGGTCAAAGGTATTTTATACTATTTTAATGCAGATTTTGCTGTAACCTAACCCTGATTTACCCTATAAAACATAAAAAAAAAGGAAAATATTTTATTTAAAGGATTGACACATAAAAGACCAATGCTTATATCAATTTTGGGTATATGGAGTCAATAAGGCGAGTTCAATGGCAGAAGACCTTGATTGGAGCGAGTTAAGATTGAGAAAACCTCTCAATTTAAACCAATAGAAGAACCACCATATCACTTACTAAAGGATATGATGACCATCATATATGGTGGTTCTTCTATTGGACCAAAGGGATTCGCCATGGCCAACCATTATAGGCCTAGGACACCTTAATGCATAATCTCACATGGTCTACGAGGCTTTAACTCGCATCTTTTTAGACTTATAATGGTATTATCAAAAATGAAAAATCACAATATGTACCCCTATTGAAATCAGCGGCAACAAAGCGAATTGTTACCCCTCATTTTGTGTAATACCTACACTTGTGATATTCATCACAACATTAGTGATTTTCATTACCTTATACCTAGAAGATTGTTGGCATCAGGATGGGCGATAGGTGCTAGGTTACCATCTTCAGAAAAATACTTACTGTCTGAATTTTTTTCTGCTCTTTTGAACCATTGAACACTGCTAATCTTGTTCTCATAATGGAACCTATCTTCACCATGCTGCAGCAGCAAATAAAGGTGACATTTGACTTTTTTTTTGTAGCTTGTAAGCTTATAACAACCTTTTTCAAATACCATTGTTGCCTAAAATGTAGTATACCCAAGCAAAATTCAAGCAAATGTTTCCAAAAATTTGAAATTTTTCCTTTGACACATTTCTACAAACAATTAGTGTACAAATTCTGGAAAATACTTTCAGCTAACCGCTCAGGACTTTTGTCAAACAATTCAAAAGCAAACTGAGAGAAATAACTCCAGCCAAGATCTGAGGCAAAAATTGATTTCTATCGGGAACAATCATCAATGTTTACAATGCAAATCAGATTTCGTTGATCAACGCACCACCGATTTATGCTGCATCAACAAGGAATTACCACTAACGTGCATTCACAATCTCATACAACAGGAGGTACACACAACACACCAGTTTCATACAGATCACGTCATGCCATGCCACTAAGAACCACACAACTCGCTTTAAATGGCACCAATGCTCTCTATAAATTAAATCAAGAGTCCTCAACTTCTGAAAAACGTGTCATTGGCACTGCGATGAAAACGCCGTAGAGAACTCGCGCGTCCTTTGACACATTTCTACAAACAATTAGTGTACAAATTCTGGAAAATACTTTCAGCTAACCGCTCAGGACTTTTGTCAAACAATTCAAAAGCAAACTGAGAGAAATAACTCCAGCCAAGATTTGAGGCAAAAATTGATTTCTATCGGGAACAATCATCAATGTTTACAATGCAAATCAGATTTTGTTGATCAACGCACCACCGATTTATGCTGCATCAACAAGGAATTACCACTAACAAGCATTCACAATCTCATACAACAGGAGGTACACACAACACACCAGTTTCATATGGATCACGTCACGCCATGCCACTAAGAACCACACAACTCACTTTAAATGGCACCAATGCTCTCTATTAATTAAATCAAGAGTCCTCAACTTCTGAAAAACGTGTCATTGGCACTGCGATGAAAACGCCGTAGAGAACTCGCGCGTCCTGGGTTTAGAAAATGACGGTTCCACAGAGTAATAATTCGTTGGTAGGTCATATCACAATGAACCGTCAGATGCACAATGGCCTGCTTCAATGAATATGACTGTAATTGAGTTAAATGCAAAGCTCATGAAGTTTGCTATTGGTGCATACCAACAAGCCAAACCGTGAATACATAGAATTCAACGACGGTCCTGTGGTATAGTGGTAACATGCAGCGCTTGTAAACATGGGGTCTTAGATTCAAACCGCAGAAATGTAACTATAAATTTCTTAAAAGTTTTCACGCAGCAGAATTTAACCACAAAATTTATACGAGCGTAGGGCCTATGAGGTCGAAAGGGTTTGAACAACCCTTTGATACCATATGTAAGAACCAATAAACAGATGTACATCAAACAATAAGGAATTTAAGCATGCACCTGTAACATTTTCATTAAAAACCTGACAAAATCAATTAACGGGGCTGTTGAGGTACCTACCTGAATTGCTGCAGTTGAAGATGCCTCCGGCTATGCTGCTGCAGTTTCCGAGAGACCGAATCCTCCCAGCCAGACTGAGCAGAGCCTGGCTGCTCAATCCAGTAAGCTTCTTAACAGAAGCTCACTGTACCCCGTGTCCAAAACCTCAGAACGCTCAAGCTCTTCCAATGGCCGATTCCCTTGCCTTCCGAATTCTTCCTCCTGGTTTTTCTCCGTCGTTCCCCCCCTTCTAAAACTCCGTCTACCTCTATATGTAGCTTCCCTTGGCGGTGACCGCCCTCTTCACTAGCGACCCCACCGTTTTCCATCTTAGTGATAACTTTTCCTTTATGAACGTGAGTCATAATTCCTTACAGGTGTATTTATCTTATATTTAGGGTTTAGTTTAATTTAAACATGATGGTCATATTAAATTATTTATTTTAATATAAAGTTTTATTTATATTTGTTTTAATATAAAGTTTAGAACTTTATACTTGGATCTTTTTTAATTAATTATTTATATTAATACTTAACCTTTATTTTATTAATTTATTAATATGATTTTTATCAATATTCTGGAGCATATAATATATATATAGTCCTCTTTGATCTAACCATACATTACGCAATATTGATGAATGAATAGAACTTCTTTTCCCAAAAGGGTCATGGTATTTAGCACTTATAATCAATTTAGTATAAAATACTAGTGCGGTGTATGCGACACATGCATATGTAGCTATCATATGCATGTACCATATACCTGCTATTATGTTTGCATTCTTTGTATTTATAGATGGATCGTTACATACACTCCACCTTCAGAAAACTTCGTCCCGAAGTTAGAGTTTTTATCTTATCTACTTACTTATGATAGTAATTAGTACACCCTTCTTAGGTTTTAAAATTTTTATTTTAATATAAACAGACTATAAAAATTTTAGGTTTATGATTTTAATGGTCATGCCTTTGCCCTATCCAGGTTCCCAAGCTATTCCAAAATCATCCTATCCTTCCTAATCTCTTCCGCTCCCATTCTATTCGTCCTCTACTGGAGTATGCCATGGCGTCAGTTTTACTGACCTAACCATTCATAAACTCTAAGGTGACAGCGTCAGTTATACCGACCTGATTCCCAATAGGCATCCGGCAGTCATCATCACACGTCTAGGGCAGCGTGATTCGCACAGTCCTCCCATGACTCCAGGGTTCGGAGGATAAACGGTAGGCAACACCTCCACCCCTCCCAGTAGAATTAGGGCGAATATCCTATCATAAAATCACTTTGAACTTTAATTGTTCTGAGGTTCTGTCATCACGTGGTCATCCCGGTAACTGTTTATTATCTGCAATCATACACTTATCCATGCATCCGTAAAATATGCATCAGCATATTCAAAATAACTCATGTATTATTCACATATGTCATTACAGTATAACATATTTTGCCATATTCTATACATGTCATTTGACTTTCATTTAAAATGTAATTATTCCCTGATTTCTATTCCATTGATCATATTGACATGTATAAATAAAACAGATTTATAATATCTTAATTCCTATCAGAAGTAAAATCATTTAACTGTCTTAAACTTTACTTTGACAACTATAATTTAGTAAGATCAACAACATATATCGTTTTGGTATCCATGTACCAGCAGAAGTTAAACATATATTATGTCACAAAATTTCACGTTTATATATAATCATTCAAAAATGGTTCTGAGTCTCTGATTGTAGTGAAGTAAATATATATTAAACATATTTTAAAGTTCTTCAAAATTGACATATATTAGGGTATCTTTGACATATGTCCTCTATATTTTCCCAAGTAGCTGATCCAGGACTATATTTGTCCCATTGGACCTTAACTTGGTCCACCAAGCGATTCCTAAGCTGTCGAACCCTACGTTCCAGTATACGTAATAGTTCGACCAATACGATTCCCTCGTCCGATACCTGAAGATTCCACTACAATGGGTTGATGCGTTGCTTGGTCGTTGCTGACTACTGCATGAATTCTATGATTACCTTGATTGTTTGATATTGGTCCCTCTCCAGTCCTATGCAATATATTCGACGAAGCTTCTGGACAATCACGTTGAAAATGCGGTCCCCCACATCCCCAACAATTAAGCTACATTGATCCTCTTGAATCAGGACGTGAATTTCTAGAGAACGAACTTTGTCCTCTCATGTTGATTCCTCTCGAATTTCTTCCTCTACTGGCAGTCCCTCAAGATGTCCATGGACTGGTGTTTGATGAGTCTGCGGCTATAGTGTTCACTGTTTACTACCATGGGAGCTCTTGTTCCTACATTTCTTGGGGTAAACCTATTACCGTAAGGTGGCCTCGAGCTACCTCCGCTGAAGAAGTTTCAGGGAGTCCTTGCAAATCCTGATTGTAAAGGTTCTACTGGCCCTATATGTTTTTTGATTCCAAGGTGCTCTTCTACATAACGACCACATTCAACCGCCTCAGCTACTGATGATACGGCAAGACTCATGCCGACTTGGAGGAATCGTAGGACAGGGGTGGATGCTTTGCCTAGAAGGCTAGATCTTTTCCTCATCAGAGCTCCCGTGTTAGCCAGGTTGGACCGCATTTGACAATGGGTGGGATCTGGGGCTTATTTTGAGTCTTGACCATTCCCCGATCTTCTTGGATATTGGGGAAGTCAACCATAAACCCCATTTGCCTTTCAAGTTCAATGCAACATGGCTCACCGAAGTTGAATTCCATGATATTTTCAAAGAAAATTGGAATCACTTCAGCACGGATATTCACCCCTATCCAGCTGTTGTTATTGCTAATAACCTAGCCTGATTAAAGTCGAAAACCATCAGTTGGGCTAGGATCAAACAGCGAAAAGATGAGGTGGAGTTAAAAAGGATTGAAGGGGTCCTCAAACACTTGGAAGACACTAGGCTGTCCAATTATGCTTCCTCTGAAACAAAGGACCAATTAATCAAATTGGAAGCGGAAAAATCAAGGTTTTGCGACAAAAAGAGGAGACATGGCGCTTGAAAAGCAAAGCGAATGTAGGTTTTAACCCCGTACAGAAATTGCCTAATCTTCTTTTGGCCATTGAAGAGTGCAGAACTACAGGCGAGATGTATGAGGTATTCAACTCAACTTTCCTGGCCCTCATCCCAAAGGTTGACAAGCCCCTTTCCTTAGACGACTTTCGTCCTATCTCCCTTTGCAATTGTTTTTACAAACTCATTTCAAAAATTATTGCATTGCGTGTAAAGCCTATACCATCCAAGATGATTTCCAAGGAGCAGTTTGCCTTCCTCCGTCACTGTCAGATCCATGAAGCCATTGGGACCGCTCAGGAAGGCCTTCACTCGATCAAAACTCTCTCCAAGAAGGAAATTATCCTCAAGATCGACCTATCCAAAGCGTTTGACCGTGCGAGTTGGACCTACCTTCAACTCATTCTCACACATATCAGCTTCCCCCATCTTTTCATAAACTCGATCATGTGTTGTTTCACATCCACCTCCTTTAGTATTCTCATAAATTGGGTTACATCTGGTTTCTTCCATGCAGAATGTGGGCTGAGATAGGGATGCCCTATATCCCCCTTGCTTTTCCTATTGATCATGGAAGGATTAAGTAGTTTGTTAAAAAATGCTCACTCAACAGGAGCGCTAGGGGGTCTTGATTTCCGACGTGACCTCCCTCTCGCATCTATTGTTTGTAGATGATGTACTTATTCTTTTAAATGGTTCATACCGAGATTCCTCTTGTTTCAAGAACATACTATCACTGTTTTGTAAAGCTACAGGTATGGAGCCAAATTATGACAAATCTACCATCATTTACCTTTCATGCTTTCAAAATGAGATAAGGTATGCTACACAATTGCTTTCATCAAGCAAGAGCTGGAATCTGGCCTCAAATATCTTGGTTTCAGGCTTAAACCGAATGGGTACCGTATTGCAAACTAGTCGTGGCTTATTGCAAAAATCAAAAACCGCATAAACATATGGCAGCAACGATGGCTCTCTAGAGCAAGCAAACGCACTTTGATAAAGACGGTGTTGGAGGCCATTCTGGTATACTGGATGACGCTTGCCTGGATCCCAAAGGGCATCCTCAGCATTCAACAGATATGCGAGGTTAAAACAATGGGTATACCTTTGCATGGGTTCGCTGCGACAGGATTGCAAAACCAAAAAAGTGTGGTGGATGGGGTTTAAAGGATGTCCAGGATTTTACTAAAACTCTGGCGCTAAAATGGGTTGGCAAATCATCAACTCTGTGAGTCTTTGGAAAGAGGTGGTCTATAATAAGTACATCCATCCTCTATCTGTTATTGATTGGATCTGTAGACCTTGTCAAACTTTACCTGGTGCCTCGATCATTTGGAAGGCCATTTCCCAATCCCTAAGCATTATCAAGGATGGGTTAGCCTGGAGGATTGGCAATGGCGAACAGGTAAGAATTGGCACGGATGCCTGGGCTGGATGCAAGAATGCTCATATTCTCCCGCAGGAAATGTGATTCTGCCTATCTGAGACCGGCTTCACCCACATTGCACACATTTTTGTGGTTGGGCGCCTAGACTGGGCTTTGCAGCAATGGATGGATTTTGGGACCCTAGGTATAGCGGAAAGATGGCGTAGGGTCTGGCATAGGTTCATCGGGGCTCTGGAGGAAGCCAACATTAGAATTATAGACCGAGATGACGAGCTCATCTGGGCCTCTGCTCCTCAAGGCTGGTACACCCCAAAAGATGGATTTGCTGCCATTATGGAGGCTCGGGTCACGGGAAATGGATGTTGGTGGTGGCAACATTTATGGAAACTTAAAGCTCAACACAAGTCTCGACTCTTCATGTGGTGCATCCTTTCAAATAAGGTCCCAACATAAGCAAATCTAAGGAAACGTGCTTTCCAGGGTCCCTCCAGATGCAGTCTCTGTAAAAATGAAGCAGAGGATACGGACCATTTATTTCTCCACTGCCCAGTTTCTGCGGAAGTTTGGTCTTTCATTACAGTTGCTCTCAACATGGATAAAAAATGAGAAGGCCAAAATATTGAAGAAGCCTGGCTCTGTTGGTGGACCGCGACAGCCTCACAAAAAGTCAAGAATCTTCCTCCGATTGTTTGCTGGGGAATCTGGCTTAACAAGAACCACCTTATCTTTCATGAGGCTCTGGTCCACTGGTCTGTCACATGTAACAACATTTTAGCCATTTTCAACCTGATTCCCGAAGATACTGTTCGCCACAGCAATAGGGTCATCTCTCATGAAGTTATTGACAAAAGCATCCCCTGGGCTTACTTTGATGGCTCGGCTCAAGCGGTGGGCTATGGGGGGGTTGCAGTTCTCCACGTAAATGAATCCCTTTGTTTCAAAATCAAAGTGGGTCTGTGGAGGGGCACAAACAATTTTGCGGAGTTAAATAGCTTAAGACACCTTCTCCTTTTTGCTCTGGAACAAAACTGCCACAGGATTCAGATTTATGGGGACTCACAGCTTGTCATAAATTGGATCAATGTTGAATATCACTGTCACTTGCACACTCTCAGGGATTTACTGGAGGATTCCCTCTCTTTAAAATCACAAGTGCATTTTATTGTATGCTCTCACATATACAGGGAAAGAAATGAAGTCATTGATCTTCTATCCAAAGAGGCCGCACAGCTGATTAGGCGACATTGGTTGATTCAGGAATGGGGATTTTTCCCAGTTCTTTCATCATCCATTCATTGATTTGGATGGAAATCTCTCGGAATGATCTTCATGATCATTCCTTTTTGGTTTTTGCAGTTACAGTTATTTTCTGGACTCATTATATGGTTTATTATTGTTTTGATAAATTTTAGTACTATCAGGCTAATATCTGTAAATAGTGTTTTTGAACATTGCAAGTTCTGACTTCAAGTGAATGCATCTCATACATGCTGAAAATTCAACATGTAATTTTCTTAAACTATTAATGAAAATTACGCCTTTTTCCTAGGAAAAAAGGACATTACAACATCTCTTCCATACTGGGTTGGAGAGCGCCTCTCAACGCAATTAAGGACTAGGGAAGGGTAACAAACTCTACCCTAATTTCTTCTCATTATGCAAAATTGTTGTCTAACGGAAATTATTTCCAGCAGAGAATAAAGTGGTTACCCTTGCATAAACCCTAATTATTGAGAAAGAAAAGAGAAAGATGAAAACCTTGCATATGCTTGCCCCTTGACTTCTTCCTCCCAACATATTTTCAACTAAACTTAGAGGGGATCTTCGATTAACCCAAACATCATAAACAATGAAGAGCTTCTATTTATAAAAATTTAGTTCAAAACTTTCCTTACAATAAAGCAATAATAAGAGGACTCATGTCCACTTATTTATTCTAGACAAAATATTAGAATACATGTCATTAAGGCCCCTCAAGGATGGATGCTTCCATAATTTGACTTTTTTGAACCATCTAATATTATTAGAATGCTTTTTAAGAGGTGCATCCTAAGATAGTGTGCCGTGAGTGAATCAATGGTTCCTTAGATCCAGACCGCTTTCTTTAAATAGGTCATCATTTTCCAAATATAGCAATGGAGCATGAAAACCTTTTTAAATATGGAACTTTTCAAGGGGTTCTATATGCCACTCATTGTGCTCTCATTGAAATTCCCTTCTAGAAGGCTTTTCTAGAATGTTTATCCCTTTAAATAGGTATTCAACCCTCCAGATAATGAAGAATTTCTCTTTAAAGCCTTGATCATGCCATAAAAACTCATTTTTATTGCCTTATAAAGATTTGAATTGGATCCTTATATTATTTGTCATCCATCAAAATGCTTTCAGAGTGGAAAAATTAGAAATCGACTTGCAATGTCATTTTTACCATTAGTCCCAATTTGAAAAATTAGGGGTGAAAAATTTTCAGAGCCATTTTGAGGCTTTAAATGACAACTATTTATGGTCTCAAACTTACTATGGACCAAGATTCCATATTTTGCACGTTGATGACTTTCCTATGGTACAAAAATCGCCTCAATTGAAGCTCATATGAGAAATTTATGCCTCTCACAAGTTTACCTACTTGAATACCATGGGGCTACCATATATGGACTATGAAGAAAACTCTAGAAGGGTCAAAGTTGTAACTCTAGTTGAGAGTTGACAAAGTTGATCTAGCCCCTAGTTGGTTATCTAGCTATATTATATACCAAGTCACTACAAGGAGTAAGGTTTCCATTCTATTCAATTGTATCTTGTTCCATAGTAGAGAAAAGCAACTAGGAGTGGAAGTTAGAGAGCGTAACAAAGGGAGCTAGTGTTTTGTAGCACCCTAACAAGCCATAAGTTGCAGAAAACTCCATAGAGAGTGTATTTTCCTTTGCACTTGCTTTATTACCATTCAATAAAAAATAGAGCAAAGCAGTTTCACCTTCTAGTTGGGTTTTCTCTCATAAGGGTTTACTAGAGAAAATATTTGAGTTCAATGTGGATGGTGTGTGATTGTATTTATTGTTCTCTATTTTCCGCAATTTTATCTATTTCATGCATAACCAGAAAATCAGTGATTAACAAATCTAGAATCTAATAGAATTTAACCTTCACATTATATATTTAAGTTTATTTTAGCAAACTTGTTGTGGTGAACTATATCCAATGGAATATCCACAATAGTTTACAGATCATAATGGTATTAGCGCGGGTTTCTTTGGGGAATCTCGTGGGAAGTTGCAGGGGATCTGGGAAGTAATGTAAGTAGAACCCTAAACATGGTCGATGAGCCATTCAAAATAATCGTGGTCCAACAAAAGACAGATTCGCGAGGATAGAAACCTAGGTCGCAACATTAGCCGCAATATGAACTTCCTTGTGGCAGTTCTAGCAAATATGCTTGGAATCAAATAAAATGGAAGTTCTGATATTAGAGCTCAAATCAAAGAGGAAATCAATGGATCATGAAGACCCAAAAAAGAAGTCAAAGAAATAACCCAAGAAAAAGCAATCGAGTTTGTGTCATTACCCATTCATACTTCTTGTTCAAGAACCAAGATGGAAGTGAAGGTTGTCATAAAACCATACCAAGGTGAGATTGATGTCTTAAAATTGAATCATTGGTCACAACAATTAGTATATTTTAGCATTCACCAAACGTAGATGAGAAGCAGGAAATATCATTTGCTAGATTGAAGTTAGAGGGACATGACATAACCTAGTGGGAAAGCCATATAGAGATACTTAGGCTAGAGGTTGATACCCCAGTAGCAAAGTGGGAGGACTTTAAAACCCACATAAAGTTTCAATTCTACCCTATCAGGTATGTAGAGGACCAATGGATTCAATGGAAATACTTCAAGAAAAGGTGGGGGAAGATTGCACAAGTGTACATCAGTGAATTTAGGAAGATGGTCATCATCCTGTGTATCTCTCCCAAGAGTCCAAATGTACTCCTCAAGTATCGAGGGATTTTACATAGCCATCTATAGAAGCAGGTGATGTTGTTCAAGATAAGAACTGTGGACAAAGCTTGCTTAAAGGCATAGTGCTTGGAAAACATAGGACAAAAGAATGGGGAATCAAGTGGTTCAAAATAGAAAGAGCACTAGGAAGCTTCCAAGGAAGGGAAGAAAAAGTGGAAAGAGGGAAAGGATAAGAAAATAGTAGTCACTGCAAGATAGTAGTCAAGTTCAAAGGAAAAGACAATCTCTATGGAGTTTTTTGCAACTTGTGGCTTGTTAGGATGCATCAAGGATGGGAAATCATTCATCAATAACGTGCACAAAGGCAAGTCCAAGATTTCACTAGTAAGTGCCAACTAAAACTAGGGTGTGATTAGTTCTAGCAAGAGACAAAGGCATCCTTGGAGGGGTGTAATAAAGAACAAAAACAACTAGATGGGTTACTACAAGCATATAGGGGAGTGTTCTAGGAGCCTAAAGGGATACCACCCAAGAGGGTAGTGGAGCACTAAATCCAATCATTGCTAGACTCTCCATTGCCAAATATTTGGTTGTACAAATAATCTATTATGGAAGCAAGCGAAGTGAAGAAGCAGTTGCAACAGCTACCAGAGTAGGGTGTAATTCGACCAAGTACCTCACCTTATGAGTCACCCACCATAATTGTGCCAAAGAAGGATGGGACTTGGAAAATGTGCATCTATTACAAAGCATTAAACAAGATTATGCTCAAGAATAGGTACCCCCTACCCAAGATTGATGATATGTTAGATCAATTGTAGCAAGCGAAATACTTCACCAAACTAGATTTAAAATTAAGGTATCAGCAGGTTCAAATCAAAAAAGAAGACCCTAGATGACCACCTTCAAAAGCAGACAAGGTTTGTATGAGTGGTTAGTCATGCCATTTGGTTTATGCAATGCACTAGCTACATTCATGAAACCAATGAATGATATATTGCACCCTTATCTAGACTCATTTCTTATTGTTTATTTGCATGATATACCAATTTACAGTGCTACCTGGGAAGAGCACATTTCACACTTGATGCATGTGCTAGGAACTTTGAAGAAGCACAAACTACTACAAATCTCAAGAAATGTGAATTTGCACAACAACCATTGGTGTATTTACTATTTAGGCTATGTGATTAGCAGAGGGGAACTTAAGATAGATCCCACAAAAATGGCAGCCATCGTGAAGTGGTTGGCGCCTACAAATGTCTTTGATGTTAGGAGTTCTTTTGGGGAAGCACAGTACCTGAGGAAATTCACTACCTCATTTTCAGTAGTAGTTGCACCACTGCATGCCATAACAGCGAATGGCAAGAGCTTCCAGTGGGGAACAAGTTAACAGAAGGCCTTTAAAGAGTTGAAAAAAAATCAGCCAAGAACTCGTTCTCATGTTACAAAACTTGCAACAACCTTTCAAAGTGGAGACAAATGCAAGTGTGTATGCCATGGGAGCAGTCTTGATGCAACGAGGAAGACTTGTATGCTACCATTATGAAGTATTTCATGTCACAATCCTCAACTACCCTACCTACAACAAAGGAGCTTCATGCTCTGGTACAAGCTCTCAAAAAATGGAAACACTATCTGATGGGAAAGGGGACTATCATTCGCGCAAATCACCAACCACTACAGTACCTATAGGCCCAAAATAAGCTATAGCAGACTAGACACTACATGCGGATCGAGTTCTTATAGCAATTTCATTTGGTCATCAAGTAGAAGAAGGGCAACACAAACAATTTGGCCAACGTGCTATCAAGGCCAGCTACATCAGAAATTATAGGTTTGGCAACTGTTATTCCTCTTTCATAAATAAAAGTCGTGTAACAACCATGTGAAACCCTGTAGGCCTCCTAGACCCTATGTCATGTTGAGTCAATCTTGTTATGATCAGACCATGGCCAGTACCTTTGAGTTCATTTTGGGTTCCTTTCGTCCTAGATAGGATTAGAGGTCTTTACGTGAGCTTACATGTGGACTCAAGGCTTAAGAGGATCCTTCCTTTTGTCAAGGTGCTCACTAGTGTAGGGGTCAGTTCGTCCACATAGAGTGCATCTATGTCTTTCCACATGGTTATAAGTATATCGTGTTTGTAGGTGGTCTTTGCTTTGGTGTCGTATCCCTCACATGTTTCTCAAATATTGAAATCTCACAGTCAGCGACAATTTCACAATTCGCAAGGCAATTTACACCTCCTAAAGCAAAGTGGTCCTAGAAGTTAAAAAGTCAACAAGGTCCCAAATTGTAGAGCTCAATAAAAAAATGACATGCCATGGGGAATTTTTCCATTTGGACGAGGCATTCTCAAGTTATGGTCGATTAAAGATAGTCAACAAGGTTGTGCAAGCATAACAAGTCGAGCATTGCATCATTTTGGACATGCATTACATCTAAAGTTATCTCCTTGCAGGGAGGAGCAAAACCCATATCTAAGGGAAAAGAAAAAAATTACCTCAAGGGCATTGGAGATCCAAACTTTGACCAAGATTTTTAAGGGTTTGACGAAGTTTATGTGGCAACGCCTTGGACTTTTTCAGGTGACAGTAGATGATGTGGCATTATGTGGCAAGGAGAGCAAAATAGCATGGAACGCTTGCCCAAGTAGGCTAGGGCATTTGAGATATGGATGAGGTGACCAAATTGACTTAGTGATGCATGAAAAGTCAAGTCAAATCAGGAAATAGCTATTAAAAGGGTCAAACTAGCCATTAAAGGTTATTATTTCCTAGAGGTTTGTTCCCCACCAAAATCGTTGACACCCTGACCCTATAGGAGAATTTTTTTCTCCCATTCTTCGCATCCAATTGGCCTGCTATGCAGCCCTTGACAGACACCATTAGCTAACAACATGCCATTATATCTTTGCACCTGCATCAATGATATGCTTCTCACCCATCCAGTAAGAGCACATGGACGAAGGTGGGCTTCCGATCAAAAGGTACTTTATTCATTTTGCAATCGAGTGCTTATGCTTGCTTGTATTTGAGCATTTGATATGGATTATGGGGTTCCCTGGAAGAAGGAAGGGTTTTGACCGTGATCTTGTTCCTTCACCTTAAATGGGGGGTTAATCCTCAATCCTAGTCTAGTGGAACCTCCCCTAATAGCCCAATGGGTATAGAAGTGACACTACTCGAAAAGCCTTGATTGAGATAGCATTGTTCCATCTATCCCTATTCCAAACTTAACACTTTCCATCTTACAATACAAGACTATATTCCACCTCCATTTGTCAAGTTCAACTAACCATTGGTTACCTGGGATTTGGCACCCATACATCCACATATCTAGGAAGGGTCTAGAACTATGCCCTGGGAGGTTGATACAGCTAAAAGAAAAGAAAAACCATTTCATGGCCACAAAACAAAATAAAAAGAATATCGAGATGCAAAAGATGGTCGGGACATACATATTAGCACGTGGGAAAAAGCTTAGCATGAGCTCTACCTCGCTCATTATGGCCATCACCTGGTTCTTGAGCACAAGTTCCTCCTGTACGTAATAAAAGGAACCCTTGCATGTCCCAACCCCAATGGGCAATGAGTTGCCTCATCATTAAGGGGTAATACAACTACTATAAATCATTCAAAGCAAGCTCTAACCCTTTGAGCTACAAGCAGTAATACAAAAAAAAATCAAGCAAAAGTAAAAGTTGCACAAGAGGGGTGGAAAAACAAAGGTCGAGTTGGTAACTCATGCATTCATGATTTCTCCCTCCTCACATCTATAGACTCAGAATGTGAATCCCCATCATGTTAGTCCCTTTGACCATGGCACTTGGCCATGAAGTCTTCTCCCCTCCATACCATCATTATTATTCACTAACACTTATCATTGAAGGGTGGACTATTACTTCCCCTTGCAAGCTGGAAACACCTAATAGGGTTGTCCATTGGCCACTCCTACCTAGGGAGGAAACACCATTGCGAGTTCAAGGCCCCAAATTTTGGAAGAGAAGCCTTATTTGAAGTATTAAATAGCCTTTTACATTCAATCTTGGTTCACTTAGATGCAAAAATTATTATTGTCCCTCATGACTAGTTACTTTCTCTAGACTTTAAGTTGTGATTGTCATGTGGTTCAATAGCCCATGACCTAGGCACCTGACCCACAGGTACCTAGGACCCAAAGAAGTGTATTGGCAGCAACAAGTGATGCGTTGAAAGCCTTGGGTCTCCGAGCAGCCGCAACACATCATAGCTACCCCTGATCACCTCCTACACCCAGAACGTTTTGTCACTTTACACTACATTTAATGATTCTTCAAGATGATACACCTGGACCCAACAAGCCCCCAGGTCGGCCTTAGCACCTTTTGAACGTCCGGAATTGATTCAGGGCCCAAATGAGGATAGTCCCCCTTTTGAAGACTTGGGAGAGCTAGTAGCACCTGGAAATCCCTCAACGTTGGAGCAGAGATGGACATTATGAGTAGTTAGAGACCTAAGAGACCACCTTATTGTACCCCAAGTAGATTTTGGGGACCACAAAGGGATATTGATGGAGATTTGAGGGCCAACTCTTTTTTGATGATTTTTATTTGCTTCTACACCACAGTTGGAACTCAAAAGCCTCAATTCTTAACACTTGGAGCTCATTTCATGGATGACGTCAGCCTTATGAGGCCTCATGGCTCACATGTGTCGGATTTCATTTGCATTTATGTCTAAGCTGGTTGGGTTGGCTTGTAACCCAAGGTTCTATTGTAATTTTAACTTGTTGTTAGGGGCTCTTAGGCTAATTAGAGACTTATTCTTATATAAATAGAGGAGAGGACTATTTTATTTCTCATCATCATCACTTGCGACAATTCGGCCTCTCTTGATTCTCGGAATTGGCCCTCGGGGGGGCTGGAAACACCTAATAGGGTTGTCCTTTAGCCACTCCTACCTAGGGAGGAAAAACCATTGTGAGTTCAAGGCCCCAAAATTTGGAAGGGAAGGCTTATTTAATGTATTAAATAGCCCTTTACATTCAAGCTTGGTTCACTTAGATGCAAAAATTATTATTGTCCCTGATGACTAGTTACTTTCTCTAGACCTTAAGTTATGACTGTCATGTGGTTCAATAGCCCATGACCTAGGCACCTTACCCACAAGTATCTAGGACCCAAAGAAGTTTATTGGCACCCACAGGTGACGCATTGAAAGCCTTGGGTCTCCGAGCAGCCACAGCACAACATACCTACCCCCAATCACCTCCAACACCCAGAACGTTTTTTCACTTTGCACTACATTTAATGATTCTTCAGGATGATACACCTGGACCCAACATCCCCCCACATCGGCCTTAGCACCTTTTGAACGACAGCAATTGATTCAGGGCCCAAATGAGGATGGTCTCCCCTTTGAAGACTTGGGAGAGCTAGTAGCACCTGGAAAGCCCTCAACATTGGAGCAGAGATGGACATTATGAGTAGTGGGAGACCCAAGAGACCACCTTATTGTACCCCAAGTAGATTTTGGGGACCACAAAGGGATATTGATGGAGATTTGAGGGCCAACTCTTAAATGATGATTTTTACAGGCTTCTACACCACAGTTGGAACTCAAAAGCCTCAACTCTTAACACTTGGAGCTCATTTCATGGATGACATCAGCCTTATGAGGCCTCACGACTCACACGTGTGGGATTTCATTTGCATTTATGTCTAAGCTAGTTGGGTTGGCTTGTAACCCAAGGTTCTATTGTAATTTTAACTTGTTATTAGGGGCTCTTAGGCTAATTAGAGACTTATTCCTATATAAATAGAGGAGAGGACTATTTCATTTCTCATCATCATCACTTGCGACAATTTTGATCCAGGCCTGCTCAGTCGGCCCTCAGGCCCCTGGCCGGTTGAGAATTCCAGCCTTCTTATACCATTGGAGAGATGTGATCTATGGAGCATTTTGTGTATTGCAGCTAATCTTGCCTTTGGAGAAGTTGCCTTGGATCAATAATTGGATTGTTCATGCATATTGTCTTGTTAGAACTTTATTATTGAAAATTTATGATTTTGTCTAGTGTATGGAATAAGTTGATGATCTAGGTTTCTCTATTGTGCCCCAATTTATTGATAAGTTGATGATCTAGGTTTCTATATTGTGCCCTAATTTATTGAATACCAATTGTATGGAAGCTAGGTCTCATTATTGCGTGCATTACTCATTGTATGTTATATAAATGACAATCCCCTTGGTGAATCTTACATTAGCTCTCCCAAGTGAATTTTGGTCCCTCACAAACATAATGGTCAGGATTTTGTTGTTAGGGCATCAAAATATCCTTACTCCTTAGCAAATTTTAGCCATTCATAAGAATCCATAGACTCCATCAACCATAGGACCAAGCACTGGTCATGTCTTGTTGGTGATCAAGTCATCTTTTATCCACAAATTGAATTCCTCTCTCTTTTCACTAATTCGACGCTCTTAAGGCCAAGCGACCCAATTAGAGTTTAGTGCGAATTTGCTTGAGAAGGGAACTTTTGGACTTGGAGGGATTTAACAACAAAGGGTAGAAGTGATTGCCCAAAATCACTCCTCTTGGTGGCCATTCTCTCCATTTACATACAAAATTTCTCTTTTGCTAGTTGTTTGCCTTAGGAGAAACCCTAGTTTGGTTGTGCTTCAACTTGAGGGCTTGTTGAAGGTTTCATGTGCCTTAGCTGTGCTAATACTCATTGTTGGAAACTTTTTCTTTACACCTTGACCTTGGGACATTATTTTTTCCATTCCATTACATCAAACCTTACATCTAGCATGCCCTAGTTTGGCTTGTCTAAGGGAAGCACATTGCCTCTTTTACATCGCTTAAGCATTGTAGCTAAGTTGAGTCTTCCCTTTGAAGCCTTTTTGTGTTACCTTTTTACCTATAAATTTGAATACCTCTTGGGTGACCTTATACTAGGACTCCTCCCATTGGTGAAAATCCCAAAAGAGCAAAGAGTAGTAGCTGTGGTGGCAGTGGGCTACTACCTTATTGTTGTCACTTGGTCTAGTGCTTGCCTTGTAGGGTACCCCTTCACACAGCCTACTAGATTTTGCAACAACAATGCCTATGGACATAAAAGTAGTCATTGAAAGGTCAAATTGCTAGTCTTATCTTATTGAGCAAATTACCAGGGATGATCACCTTCATTCCCAAGACAAGTTGAGTTGTTCAAATGGAAAGTTGGAGGCCTTGAGGTGGACATTGGAGGAGAGATAAGCACTACTCTTCATGGTTTTGACTTCCGAACATTTTCCTTGTGGAACATTGGACTCTTTGGGGATATGACAATTCAACTCAGTGGGAAAACCCTATTGAGAAATCTAGAGGGCAATAGTTAGAATGATTTCTCTTATACTTGATAACTGCTTGTGATGTCTTTTCACTTTTTCTTACTTATTAGGTTCTTCTCTTAATATTATGTTGTTCTTATCATCAAACAACGACCAAAACAAGAAGATCAACAATACACAAGAACATAGGATATAGGTTGCAAGTTAGGGCCAAAACCTCTCCACTTGAGAGGAAAACCCACATATCGCTTCTCTTCTTATAGATCCTTCAATTGACGAATTCCAAGACCTCTAGACCAAGACCAATTCTGACCTTCTTGATGATGTGCCTCCTTTGCCCAAGTCAAACCCAGTCAAATCTCTTCCAACAGCACAACTTTGACCCCCAACAACAGAATTTCGGCCTCTACTGCAGGTCTGAAATTTTTGGCCCTCCCAACGATAGCTGCTTCTACACGTGTGAGCTTATTTTAGGCCTCCAAGACTTCTTGAGACCTTCGCTTGACTTCCTCCTTCTAGGGCTTGAGGGTGACCTAATGAGGCTTCCTTCGACCTTCCTTCTACACTTTCTCCAAGTTCGATATCGCAGCAACAAAACCTAACCTAGTAGCAGAAACCCTAGTCTCCTTCCTTTGCACATGTGAAGAGAGAGAGAGAGAGAGAGAAATTACCCAATCACTTGATTTTTGTCCTCCTCCTTCCTTCGCTAGCCTCTTTCTTCTTCTCCTTTGCTTGCTTGATGAGAGAATGAATTGCCCATAGGAGGTCGAGTTCCCTCCTATATATAGGCTTAAGGTGGACAAAGTACCTCAAATTAGGCCAACTTCTTAGCTAGCAGACCGACTTGGTCTTGGAGGGTATTTTAACACTTTTAAATACAAAAATAATTATTTTTGCAAGTTACAAAGTGTCTGATGGGGTCTTCATCATATGACAATGATTTTTTTGACTTCTTGACCTAGGACAAACCCTAGAAGCACTCAATGGGTGCTTGACCTCTAAAATAAAAGATCTTGAGCATGAAACCCATGCTTCAAAAATAGCAATAATAATTTTTCTCTCATTTTACAATATTCAAGACTCAAAAGTACATTTCATAATTGTGAAGACCGAACCTAGTTACACATTTTTCTACACTCCCTCTTAACTAGGGAGGTATTGATAAATGGTACATGGAGATTCTCAATCTGAAAATATCTCATAAGAAGAGTCGGATTGGTAATCCATCTGTTCAACGTCATACTAACCAACATTGTCATATAGCAAGGCATTGACTAATAGCTCTATCTCTCGACAAGATCAGAGCACAATGCTAACGAGACCGATGACTAAGAGACACCATCATCATTGTCTCTCAAGGCACATACCCCACTCGAGTGTTCACAGGTTATGTCCTTACAAGACTATTCTTATCTTGGATTCCTAGTCCTCAAAGAATAACGGCCCTCTACGACTAATCTTATCTTGGACGCCCTACCTCATCCTCAAAGAGTATCGGATGTCATATGCTTACCCAATCCTTCATCGTTTCTTCCTGAAGTGAAGACAAGAATGATGTGTCTATCTCTCCCTCTCAACTAGGGAGGATATATTAACCAGTCCAAGCTTGTTTCTCAGGTATACAAGCTTCTTGTTAGGAAGAGATTTTGTCAAGATGTCGGCTACCTATTCGTCAGTGGAGATATACCGTTGTTGCAACACTCCATCCTGCACCAGCTTTCGAATGTAGTGATACTTGTTATTTATGTGCTTTGTCTTTCCATGAAACATTGGGTCTTCAGACAACCTTATATAGCTGGTGTTGTCACGATGTATCACTGTAGGGTCCATTGGTCCTTCAAACAAGTCAGACAAGAGCTTCCTCAACCAGACGACTTCTCTACTTACTTCACAGGCTACAATATATTTAGCCTCAACACTATTCAAAGCAACCAATTCTTTCTTTCTGCTCATCCAAGAGACCATGGAGGATCCCAAACTAAAGCATCCTCCAGTAGTGCTTCTTCCATCCTACTCATTGCCTCCCCAGCGTAATTTGTATATCCAATCAAGTCGACATCTTATCATACTTCAAGTAGTAGTGGATTGTTCCTTGCAGATATCTCAATATATGCTTGGCTGCTATCCAATGATCATGCTTGGGCTCCACCTAGAACTCACTGAGACCATTCACTGCAAAACATATGTTTGGTCAAGTATTTACCAGGTACATCAACAAGCCAATCAATCGTCTATACTTGGTCGGATCCACAGGGCTTGACTCGGAACTTCTTAGCCTCTTCAAGTTTGTGATCATGGGAGTTGTCATAGATTTGCAATCCATCATGTTGAACCTCTTCAACATCTCGATCACATACTTTCCTTCACCTAGATAAATCTCATCAAGTCCCTGCCAAACTTTGAGTCCCAAATAATAGTGTATCAGCCCTAGATCCTTCATGTCAAATTTTGCTGCTAGTTGCTTCTTGCATTCTTGGCTACGACCTTCCACACCTGTCATGAGAAGATCATCCACATATAGAAGAATGATTACGAGCTCATCCTTCACAACCTTGATATAGAGATTTGGATTAGCAGAGCTCTTCGAAAAGCCCAATCTATGTAGGTATGCATACATCCTTGCATACCATGCCCTTGGTGCTTGCTTAAGGCCATACAATGCCTTCTTCAACCTGCAAACATAAGTCTCTCTACTTTGACGTCAAATCCCAAGGGTTGCTCTATATAGATTTGTTCGTCAATAGTGCCATTTAGGAATGCAGTCTTGACATCCATTTGATGGATGTTCCATCCCATTGATGCTGCCAAAGAGACCAGTGACTGTATAGTTGTATACCTTGTTGTAGGTGCAATGTCTCTTCATAATCGATGCCTTCCTGTTGAGAGAAGCCCCTAGCCACAAATCATGTCTTATATTTATCAATACTTCCATCTGTTGCATGTTTAATCTTGTAGAGCCACCTGGAAGTTACCACAAATTTGTTTTCAAACCTAAGTATGATCTCCCAAACTCCATTTTTCATTACTGATTGATACTCTTCATTCATGGCATCTTTCCATTATTGATGTTTGACAACCTCTTCAAAGGTGGATGGTTTTTCTTCTATTAGTTTCACCATATAGGCTGCATAACCAAAATTTCTTTTGGGCTTCTTACTTTTCCTAAATGTGCCTTTGGCTGCTCCATGTCCCTCTGCATCTAAAAGAGTAGATTTCAACCAATAACGTCTCTTTCTACTCTTAGGGATGACCATAGGTTCATTGGGACCTTTAATTCGTGATTTGGATCTTCTTCCTCCCCACTAGAGGAAATTTCAGCCTAAAAGTGTGCATGAAAATTTTATGTAATTTCCATGTCATAATATGGAAACCAATCAAAATCCATTAAATTTAAAAAGAGGTACATGTAAATATTTTGGAGGGAAATGAAGAAAAATTAATTTTTTAAATTGTATTTTTGGCTTACCTCTTTATACTTTACTCAAATTTCAAGTGTAGACACTCATTGGATGCGGAATTAAATATCACATCCAACAAATACCCATTATGCATACTTTTGAGAAGACCAACATTGATAAAAATTAAAGATACATGATCCGAATCGGATCATTATATTGTTTGTCATCCATCTCGATGCATTTGGAGTGGAAAAAGTGGAGGAATCATCTCACGGGACTGTTTTTATTGGCGGGACCCAATTTGGCAAAATGGGGTCCTAAACCTTCTAGGAGTGTTTTGAGGCATCAAACGACGTTTTTTGGGGGTAGAACTTTGTCTTAAGCGTCACACCTTTTCATGCTATTCTACACACAGAAATCTTTCCAACGGCACAAGAATTGCGTCAATCAAAGTCTGTATGCAAAAGTTATGCCTCTCAGAATTTGACCTTCCTGTTTTCACACCTATAGTTCGGAGGATGCCGCGTCAGCCCCCATTATTCATAGAAAAGGGGCCAGCCACATGTTTTTGATGTAGAAGACTCTAGAAGAGTCTATTTTATAACTCTAGTTAAGAGTTGATGTAGTCAAACTTAACCACTAGTAGGCTATCAGGCTGTGTTATAACTGGGCCACTAGGAGGAAGAGGCATTCCATTCTTTCGAGAGCATTTTGTTCCATAGTTGAGCAAAGATAGCCAAGAGAGATAGGAGGTAGAGCACACAGAGAGGATTTGTGCACCGTAGCAACCCACAGGCCACAGACATTACTTCTTTGTATCTGCAGCCATATTTCCAAACAGAGAAAGAGAGTGAAGCAACCTCACCTTCCAGCTGGGTTTTCTCCCGAAAGGGTTTCCCAGAGAGTATATCTCGTGTCTTATGTGGGTGTGATCTTGTTTTATTCGTTCTCTACTTTTCTGCATAATTTATATTTGCATGCATGCACTAATTACAGTAAAATCTATAGATCTAGAAATTCAATAAAATTGTAATAGTGTATAATCTCAGATTTTTAATATAATATTATCAGATCTGTTTTGAGGAACTGCCCAATGGAATATCCATGGCAGTTTACGGATCAATACATTAAAAAAGCATGTTGATCACGTTTTGTTAATGTATCTCGAATTTTTATCAATGTAGGTCTTCTCAAAATTATGCATAATGAGTACTCGTTGGATGTGGAATTTAATTCTCCATCCAGTGAGTGTCTACATTTGAAATTTGAATAAACCTATACAGAGATAAGCCAAAAATACAATTAAAAAAAGTAGTTTTCTTCTTTTCCCTCCAAATTTCATAACTCTTATTTTATTATTATTTTATTATTTTTCCTTAGGAGGCCAATTTTAGGCTAAAATTTCTTCTAATGTGGTAACTTCTTCTTCAAATATAGGAAGTTCTTCGCCATCAATGTCCATCGGGAGGTCTTTTGATTTCTTAAATGCAACATTTTCATCAGTGTCCTTCCTTTATATAGATCTTATATGCCTTTGAAGTATTACTATAGCCAACAATTGTACCCTCCATACTTGTAGGATCCAACTTCTTTCTCTTGCCCTTTGGTATGTGAATATAGACAGGACAGCCAAATATTCGAAGATGGTCCACGCTTGGTTTCTTCCTAGTGAATGCTTCTTCAGGAGTCATGTTGTCTAGTGATCTGTGAGGACTTCGATTTGAATATATACAACAGCCTTTGTTGCTTCACCCCACATAAATTTTGGCAAATCTTGGTCATGTAACATGGCTCTTACACTTTCTTCAATAGATCGATTCTCTCGTTCTGCAACTCCATTTTGTTTGCAATTGTATGGGATTATCAGCTCCCTCTTAATCCCAGACTCTTTACAGAAAGCTATGATTTCCTTTGAAGTATATTCTCCTCCAATATCGGACCTTAGAATCTTTATTCTTCTTTCTGTAAGGTTCTCTACTTCAGCTTTGAATTCTTGAAATTTGATGAATATGTCATCCTTGGATTTCAACAACTAAACCTAAGTTTTTCTTGAATGGTCATCAATAAATGTCACATAATGTAGATGACCTCCAAGAGACTTTGTAGACATAGGACCACAAACATCGTAATGAATGAGATCCAGAATTTCCTTTGACCTTGAAGAACTACTTCCAAATGGTCTCTTGACATTTTTACCTAATGCACGTCTTTTGCATACTCCTTCATGATCTGAGTTTGGGGATGTCATTCACCATTGAATTTAGAGTTGGTAACATTTTGTAGTGAAGGTAACCAAACCTTCTATGCCAAAGTTCACATGGGCTTACTTCAATGTGAACCAAAGCTTGAGAGAGAGGAGTCAACAACCTGTAGAGTCTTCCTTCTCGAATCCCGATGATCTTTGCATTTTCGATGTTAGAGTTTTATCCCATACTACAACCTTTCCATTTATAAAAGCGACTCTATCTCTCTTATCTTCTAGACATGAAATAGAAAGTAGATTCTTTTGCAAACCTAGAACAAATAGGATGTTGTTGAGATGAATACTTCCTCCATTTTCTAACTCTAGCGAGATTGATCCAATTCGTCTTACATGATAGCTCTTCTTGTCACCAAACTCAACGGAGTAAGAATATTTCCCTCTTGATAAGGTCTTTAGTTGCTTGTGCTCACCAGTTATATGTCTTGATGCTCCACTGTTAATTGCCCAAATGTTCTGATCTTCAAATGTGCCGGTAAGAGCTAAGAAGAGTCCTTCGTCCTTTGTAAATGTCTTGGTTATGTCATTCTTGAAAAATAGGAGATTCCACAATGCCTTGATGCCCTTCTCGAGATGACTTGCTACCATCAAACACTTCTTTAGAAACTTCTTCAAGGGAGTAGTGATCTTCATCATGCCCTTAGCCAACCTTAGCTCTGATACCATGTTTAGAAATTTAGAGGGCAATAGTTAGAATGGTTTCTCTTATACTTCATAATTACATGTGATGTCTTTTTACTTTTTCTTACTTATTAAGTTCTTCTCTTAATATTATGTTGTTCTTATTATCAAACAGCTACCAAAACAAGAAGATCAACAATACACAAGAACATAGGATATAGGCTGCAAATCAGGGCCAAAATGTCTCCACTTGAGAGGAAAACCCACAAATCTCCTCTTCTTATAGATCCTTCAATTGAAAATTTCCAATACCTCTAGACCAAGACCAATACCCTTTCAAGACCAAGTCCAACCTTCTTGATGATGTGCCTCTTTTGTCCAAGTCAAACCCAGTCAAATCTCTTCCAGCAGCACAACTTCAACCCCCAACAACAAAATTTCGTCCTCCATTGCATGTCTGAAATTTTCGGCCCTCCCAACAATAGTTGCTTCCACACATGTGAGCTTATTTCAAGCTTCCAAGGCTTCTTGATACCTTCACTTGCCTTTCTCCTTCTTCTAGGGCTTCAGGATGACCTAATGAGCGTTCCTTCGACCTTTCGACACTTTCTCCAAGTTCAATTCTATAGTAGCAAAACCCTAACCCGACAGCAAAAACCCTAGTCTCCTTCCTTCGCACATGTGAAGAGAGAGAGAAATTACCAATCACTTGATTTTCATCCTTCTTTCTTCGCTAGCCTCTTTCTTCTTCTCCTTCGCTTACTTGATGAGAGAATGAATTGTGTCCATAGGAGGTCAAGTTCGCTCCCATATATAAGCTTTCAAGGTGGATGAAGCACCTCAAATTACCCTGACTTCTTATTCGGCAAGCCGACTTGGTCTTGGAGGGTATTTTAACACTTTTAAACACACAAAAAAAAACTTTTTGCAAGTTACAATGTGCCCGATGGAGTCTTCATCATATGACAATGATTCTTTTGACTTCTTGACCTAAGACAAACCCTTGAAGCACTCAATGGGTGCTTGACCTCTAAAATAAAAGACCTTGAGCACAAAACCCATCCTTCAAACATAACAATAATATTTTTTCTTTAATTTTACAATATTCAAGACTCAAAAGTACATTTCATATTTATGAAGAACGAACCTAGTTACACATTTTTCAACAAGCTCAACGCATTCATTGCAGATTTCCAGCCGCTGGAGTTCCAATTCCAGTCACATGAGTTGTGGAATTCAAGAAGAACCAATGTGAAGCAAGTGCCAAGAAGGAAGAACTAGTGTGAAGCAGCAACTCCACCTATCTCTAAGCTAGAATCGCCGAGTTGTCCAAGTATTTATCCACTTCACCTGCTAGTTTGCATGGGAACTTTGCAGTAAAATAAGGCAATATATATATAAATATATATATATATATATATATATACCGAACCTATAAAAGATCAACACATATTGAGCTTGAAAATTTGTGCAGTAATATTGGTTTGCGGGGCCACTTTATATTGCTTTGAGGATTCCCTATTTTCCTTGCTTGGAGTCGTTAAAGGAACTTGGGGAATGATAACAGTGGTGAGCAAGAACTTGTGAATTATGTTGGCCTCTTTTACTTCTTTATTAGGTTATCTTTCATCAAGCAATTACCAAATTATGTGTTTATGAAGATCACAAGAACAAGAGACACAAGATGTAGGCGCACAGCCAGGGAAAAACCTCTATAAGGGGAAAACCCAGTCAAAAACTCTTCCTTCAATAATTCAATTCAAGATGAGACACTTCCGGCCTTCTTAGACCTAGACAAAGACTTCCTCCAACCACCAAGTCAGCCCTTCCCTGCAGTATATGATCTTGACAAAGTACTCCAAGTGACAGTTTCCTAGCAGCAACTTCAATCCAGAATTTCGGCCCCCCAGTAGCAGAACTTCGACCCCAACTTTAGAATTTCGGACATGTAGTAAAGACAAATTTTCAGCCCCAACAATTGCCTAGGAAACTTCGCCTGTGTGAGAGAACGATAGCTCAAAACTTCGACTTAGGGTTTCCCAGCAAACTTCGTCCTTCTCCAGCTTCTTCACTCTCTTTTTCTACTCCTCTGTCTTGTAGATCGAACTTGTTGAGTGAGTGAGTGAAATAGGTCGAATACCTCTCCTTATATAGCCTTTCTACTAGGTCGACTTGCCCTTATGTAGGTCAACTACTTGGTGTGGAGGTGACAAATTATCTTTTTCACTCAAAAATAATTCGTTTTACATGATACAAAAGTCGAAGGGTCTAATAAAAATGACAATGACTCTAATGACTCAAGACGAAACCTGGAAGTCCACAATGGGGACTTTGACCTAGAAAACAGTGACCCAAGCATGAAACCCATGCTTTAATAAGTCATTTTCTTTAATAATAAATTTTCTTTTGACAAGTACAATTATGAAGACCGAAGCTAGTTACATTCTTCAACAAAAACAACCCCAAGTTATTTTGGAAGGAGCTCCAACCGAGAAAGAAGCAAAATGAAATAATATTACAACCTCTAAATGGTTTAATTAGGCATGGAAGCTTTATGAGCAGGATCCTAAGGTTGAGCCTCCCCCCTTCGTCAACACTACTACTAAGCTTTTCACATTGCAAGAGGTCAAGATGGGTATTAAGAAGTTGGGTGTGGAAAAAGCAAAAGACTTAGTTGAACTTAAAGCAGAGTATCTAATGTGGGCTTTGAAAATTCTTGCACCTCACATCACAAAAAATTTCAACAGCATCATGCGACAGGGGTTCCCCACATATTGGACAATTGGTCTAGCAATACCTCTTTTCAAAAGTGGTGATGTCAATAATCCCTCCAATTATATGACCATAATGATAAACCCTTTGTTTGCAAAGCTATATGGGAGCATGCTAGAAAACAAAATTAGCAAGTGGCCGAAAGAAAGAAAGAAATGTGCTAAAGGGCGAGCAGGTTTCAAGCCTAAACATTCCACGGTTGATCACGGCATAACTTTAAGGCACATCATTGAAAAAGTTTGGGAAAAAAGGGAGGAAGCGTTTCATTGCTTTGTTGATTTCAAGAAAGCTTTTGACACAGTTCCTAGGGATAAACTTTGGAAAAGAATGGAGGAACTTGGAGTTCCTAGACATCTTAGAGCAGTCGTTCAAAGGTTGTATGATGAGGTGAAATTCAAAATCAAAACTTCAAATGGCATCTTTGAAAGTTTAGGAGTGATATCGGGGTCAAGCAAGGGTGCCCACTATCCTCTACCCTTTTTGGTTTATATATTGACAAACTTGAAGAATGGATAAACTCACAAGGTGGTGATCGTATCCATTTGGGTGAGTTTGTTATAAGGCTTCTTTTGTATGTAGATGACCTTATTTTGATTGCTAAGTCTGCTCTTGGATTGCAAGAGCACTTACTTTCCCTTGAGCATTTTTGCAGAAGTGTTGGGATGCAAGTCAATATTAGCAAGACGAAAGTGGTGGTTTTCTCTAACAAAATAAAACATAGCTAGCATAAGTTTTACTTTGAAGATAGCACTCTTGAAGAAGTTGCAAATTACAATGACCTCGGAATTGACTTCAATAGAAATCTAAGTTGGGAAAGCTACAAAAACAAAATAACTTTCGGAGGTTGGAGAGCATTCTATGCTTTTCAAAAGAGGTGAAGAGACGCGGAGTTATGGGATTGGAAGGCCATTCAAACTCTATTTGGGCTTTTAATAATTCTGGTGATTCTTTATGGATGTGAATTGTGGGCCAGCAATACATCTGACTTACAGTGCAAACAAATTGAGAAAATTCAAAAATGCTTGATTACAAACAAGTTCAAAATTAAAAGTGCAATCTCCTACGATATCTTGCTAAGTGAAATGGCGGCTACTCCTATTGAAGCAAATGTTATGGTACAACTCATAAGATATTAAAAAAAATTGAGCAAAATGGAAGAGGGCAGAAGGGTTAAAGTTGTCTTCAATGACAGATTGTGCAAAAGAAAGAAGACTTGGATGCGTCAGAATAACAAATGGTTTACTAAATGGGGTATTCACTTGAACATGCGCCCCACAAATATAAAGAAATAAAGACTTTTGTTATGGATAAGTTCCACAAGCGTACTTGGGATAAAGAGCTAGAGAGAAAGAGAAAGTATTGCATTGAAGAGGTTAATCCCACTCATAATCATCATCAAAAAGCATACATAGGGGCCAATATTTCATGGAGAGCCAAATTTTTTATTGCTTAGTTAAGAACTAACTCTCAGCAACTTTGTTCTTAAACAAAGGGTTGGAAAAGTCCAAAAGAAGTTTGGGGAGAAAAAGTGTGTATATTTTGCTCGATCGGAAAAGTGAAAACAAAAAAGTATTTCATTTTGGAATGTGAGGCTTGTTACCCACCAAAAGTGGGTGACCCCAAAGGAGATTTTTTCTCCTAGACTTATCTTCAACCAGCAACTCCTAACAACCACCAATGTAGTCAATATACTCTGTCATTTGATCTCCACTCCCCAACCCAATCATATGTCCCCTTGCCCATCTGTCGAGAGCATATGCTTGAAGGTGGGAAATACAATCCTAAAGGTACGTTTTTCATTGTGAAATTGGTTGCTTATGCTTGTTTTTCCTTGGACATATTGGGCATGGACTATTGGGTGACTTGGAAAGAGGAGGGGTTTTGACTATAGTTTTGTTCCATCACCTTAAATGGAAGGTTAATCCTCGATTCTAGTCCTATGGGATCTCCCCTATTGGCTTATAGCTTCAGGAAGGGCACTACTCGGGAAACTTTGATTTGGTTAGAGCAGTCTCGTAGTGTTGTTTCAACTATTTCATTCCCCTTCGCACATTACAAGCCCTATTTAATCATTTTCCCTCTTTGGGTAAACATGACCATTGGGTCCACAAGGCACTGGTACACCCCCTCCCCTTGTCCACATGTTTGGGTCGGGCCTGGAAATGTTGCCTCGAAGGTTGAAGCTAAAAGAACATTAAAAGCATATCATGGCCATGTTACCCACCATTTTGTGGGTGATATCCCTAGGAGAAAAAAAAATCTGACATGGCCCTCAGTGGGCACCCAGCAACCCCTTGCAGCCACCAACTAGCTCATTGTGCCATTTCTCCGCCACCTAAGCCAGCCATGCAGTCCCTCACCTATCTGGCATGATCGTATGTTTGAAGGTGGGACTCTTGAACCTAAAGGTATGCATTGTCATTTGGTAATTGAGTATTGTAGTTTGTTTATCATGGATACTTTTGGGCATGGATTAATGGGGGGATTCGGCAGAAAGAGTGGGCTAGGTCTGTGCTTTTATCTCCATAGACCTCTTTTGGATGGTAACCTTGAACCCTAGTCCTGTGGGATCTCTTTTATTGACCTTTGGGCTTTAGGGATGGTACTACATGGGAAACCATGATTTTGGTTATGTGGTCCAACTCCCTCATCCACATATCTCACCCTCCTTCTACTCATTATAATCCCATTCATCATTTATCCCACCTAGGTCCACATCCCTCCACTAGCTCCACATAGGGTTAGCCTCCCCCCTCCTCTTGCCCACACCTTAGGTTAGGCTTGGAATGATGCCCCGAAGGTTGATGTAGCTGAAAAAAAAAAGTAAAAATCATAATGGCCACATTCAACAAGAAAATGTACCACAAAATGCAAAAGATGGTCAGGACAAGCGCATTTGGCACGTGGGCAAAAGCCAATGCATGAGCTCTACCCCATTTTCATGGCCATCACCCTGATTCCTATAGGCCCTAAATGAGCCTCCTTTATCATTCAAGAACCCATGATTGTCCCAACCCCTGGTGGGTAATGAACCGCCCTACCTTAAAGGGGTATCCATTGTTATACCTTATACATCAAGCTCTTATCCCTCGAGCCCTGAGCAGTTAATCAAAGAAAAATCATAAAAGGCAAAAGGCATATAAAGGGTGGAAAAATCAAGGTCGGGGCACCTCATGCACCACGATTGCTCCCTCCTATACATTATATATCCAAGTGTGAACTTCCTTTTTATTAGCTACCCTTGTACCCCAGCATGTGGCCCAGGGCTCCCCCTTTCACTCCCTACTCCATTCATCTCTTTATCACATGCCACCACCCTTTGAAGGTTGTACCTTGGACATACTGTCCCCTTTAAAGGTAGAAACCACATAATAGGATGCTTGGTTAACCACATTTGGAGCTTGGAGACATTAGCACATGCCAAAACCCACTATGGAAGGGCATGCCATTGTGAAGTGCCCACCTACTGTCCATGGTTTGTAAGCTATTTAACTTGATTTCGTTGATGACTTGTTCTACTGGAAGGCTAGGGGAAACATTGGATCTTATGCAGGATTGCAGATGGTCTCCATTTTGGGTTTAGTCTCCCTATACGAGGTCCTAACTCTCCAAAGAGCTACATTGACACATGTAGGGTGTGTGTTGAGAGCCATGGGCCTCCACAACAGTAGATAGCACTCCATGGATCCTCAAAGGTATTCATAGATTGCTTGAGGTTCACCTATTGGACGAGGAAGATGTCCCTGGTTCACCATGCCCATCCGGCCCCACAATTGTACCATGCACTTGGCAGATGACCTAAGACTTGTATGTTGATGTGGCATCACTTACACCATCATATGAACCCTTACAGATGGTCTACAGCCATCTTCGACCTACTTGGAGACCCATGACATTACTTGTGTGCCCTCACACCCATTGGGAGCACCACTAGTTTATTATTTGGAAAACTGTGGGCCGACCCCTTGTCCATTACTTTTGGGAGTCCTATTCATCATTGTGGCACTTATGGACTTCATCGGGCTTCTTAGAAGGCCCAAAGACATGTATTATTGATCGTTCAACCTCTTGAGAGGCTTATCCTTTTGTTTATGAGCTAGTTTGGTGGGCTTGTCACCAAAAGTTAATTGTTTTGCACATTATTTTATTTTAGAGGCTAATGTAGGCCCAAGTAGTTAAATAGAACTCATTAAAAGTGTATAAATAGAAGGGATGAGGATTCATTTTAGCATCATCACATGGATTTGGAAATAGTATCTCTTTAGAGACTTTTGCTATCCTTCATGGAGGACGAATTTTTGGGTCATGGAATGAATTTTGATGTTTGGATCATTTTCATGTCTTGGAGCTCCTTGATGGCAAACTTTTGGATGGTTGGATATATTCTTATATATGTAAGTACATTTTATCGCTATTGTTTCTTTCTAATTTTGTCACATACATTGTTGCTGGGATTTCTCTATATTAGAGCTTATTTGTTGCATCTCTTATGCGAAGTTGCGGAAATTTTATTTTTGGATAGTGAATGCTTCATGTATGGGCCATGTATAATGAATGAATGTTCCTAAGGATGTTTCATTACTGAAATTCATCTTGACAAGCCATTTATCTTGCAAAACTAAGTATAAAGTCTTTGAAGTTGCTTTTGTTATTGCCCTAGTGGCAAGCAAAGTTGTCTTTAAGGCCTCCTCGACCTAGAAAATTCAATGGTCCATAGTCATAATTCTACCTGACTCCAATCTGCCCAAAGGATTAGGCACTGGTCCACCCAAAGGTGATCACCTTAAAACTATTTTTCTTCTCCCCTTTACTCTTCTCTAGGTCTAGTCCTCTAGGTCACCTAGGGCATCAATTATCTCACAATCTAGCCATCCAAATACCCTGATTTTGGTCCACAACTACGTTGTTGTGTTCTCAAGAAGCCCTCCAAATTTCATGAGATTCCAACAGTGGAATCTTGAGATATCGCAAGCCCTAGATCGAAGAACAATTCTTTCCCTTGGTTTCTGTTAGGCTAGAAACCTCACTAGGATCCTTGCACTACCTTTCATTGAAAAATCATTCCTTGATCCCTTTCCTCTCCCTAATTAGTTCAAGCATATCATTGGTTGCTAAATCATATCCCCTTGACCGAACCTCAGATCCACTTGGTCCCATGTGGTCCCATGCATTATCAACGTTAATTCTTCAAAGATCGCCTAGAACCCAAGTGTCCACAGGAATTCTAGGGCTTAGGAATCTCCTTTGTAAGACACATACTCAAAACCTAACCCTAGAAATTTTCCCCAAGGCCTTCCTAGAAAGCCTTCAATCTTGTCTTCCAAGACAAGCAAGCCACATATTTGAACCTATCTTGTGAATAGGCTTCCAAGATCACCCCTCGCCCTATCATTGGTCCATCCATTTCATGATCTTTATCATAAGGGGTCTCCTCCCATCGGTGAAAGTCCGTAAAGAGAATGGAGCCTTAGCCGAGGTGACAATTGGCTATCGCTCCATTGTTGCCCTTAGCCTAGTAGTAACCCTTCAAGGATCCCCTTTTAGGACCCCTGCTGTTTGAGCAGTAATAGGCCACAAGCAAGAAACGAAAGAAAAGAATACTATAAAATGCAAAGGATGGTCAGGACATTAAAATAGCACATGGGAAAAAGCCAAATATGACCTCTACCCCTTCATTATGGCCATCACATAGGTTCCTAGTGCCCCCACATTATTAAGGAACCCATGCAAGTTCCATCCCCTGATGGGCAATGAACTGCCCCACATTAAGGGGATAATAATTGTTTATATCATACACAGCATGCTCTCATCTCCTAGAGCCCCGAGTAGTAATACAAAGAAAAATCAAGAAACAGAAAAAGGTAAATGAAGAAGGGTGGAAAAACAAAGGTCGGAGTAACTCATGTATCCACGATTCTCCTACATCTATACACCTAAATATGTGGACATCCAAAATCATTACCACCCTTGAACCCATGGCATTTGGCTTTGAGACCCCTGTGTCACTATCCACCTCATCATTATTCACATGACCCCTATCAAATGAAGGATGTACCTTGGACCTGTCTTTCCCCTTAGGAGTTGCGAGCACCTAATAGGGTTATTTATTAGCCACTCCTGCCTAGCGAGGTAACATTATTACAAGCTCAAAGCCCCAAATTTGGAAGGGAAACCCATTATGAAGTCTCAATGTACCCTTGATTAACAAGCTTGGTTCACGTAAATGCACTAATGAAATAATTTTCCTGACGATCAGAAAGCGCATTGGATCTTATATGTAATTGGCAGGTGGTTTCATCATGGGTTGGGCAACTTAACTGGGGCCAGAGGATCATATTGACATCCCTAGGGGATACGTTGAGAACCATAGGACTCTATCATGTGTTACAACATCATTTCATGCCATGGGCACCCTCAGAAACTTCAAGAGTTTGTTCATTGCCCCACATTATTCACGAGATGATGCACTTGGACAAGTGTGCCCCAACTAGGTTAGCATGATCATGGCAACTGATCCAAGGCCCAGAGGGGGCTTGTCTTACCTATGAGACTTGGGAGGGCAGGCACCATCATTACAGCCCTCGTTTGGAGCAGTCCATAGGCTTATCTTTCATCGAGAGACCCATGAGACTAGAATATGTGCGCCAAAACCCACTATCGGGCACCACATGATAACTTGCATGGGAAATTACGGGCCATCCCCTAATTCATCTTTATTGGAGCCCTCTCTCTCATCATGGCACTTAGAGGACTCAACGTGGTCCTCCAACGGCCCTACATCATCATGATATCATCAACTTGGCTTGCATATGGATGGTTAATTCATAACTTGTGATAGCTACTTGGTCAGCTTGTGACCAAGACTTGTTTCTAGCACATTATTTTATAATTTTTGGGGCTCATTAGGCTAATTCGATTTAGAGAGACTCATATAAATAGAAGTGAGTCTCATTTGTGAGAACTCATCATCATCACTTGGATTCTTCTCTTGTAAAAAAACTCGCAATTTTTCTTTGGTAGCTATTGGAGATTCTTTGATGCATTTTGACATTTAGAGCTGAAATTTTCGATCTTCTTTGGACCTTTCTCATGATTTGGGGATGGATATATCATATTGTCATCTTGTAAGTGCTTTTTGTTGAATATTTTCTTGGAACAATGTCTAATGTATGGGATTGTTGCAACTAGGCTAATGTTATTGTGCCCTAATTATTAAAAATCATTTTTAGAAAGCTATTTGGTTGGGAATTGCATATGTTATTCAGTGTATGGCAAATGATGAATGTTCCTAGTGGATGAAATTGTCATTCTTCCATAAAACCCCATAAATCTTGAGTGGGTAAATGTTCAAGGTTGATTGCTAGGGCATCAATCTTTAGCCTCCTTAAAGATGGATTTAGACAATTTAAAAGCATCTAGGACTCCATAGCCCAAAGCACTAGGCACTAGTTCAAGGACTTTGGTGATCAAACTCCCCTTTCTCCATAATTATTCCTCCTAAATTTCAGTCCCCTAAAGGTAGGGCGGAAATCTAGGGTTGGCAGCAAAATTTTAGGGAGGCAATTTTTCAGGAATTCGAGAGTCCAAACATCAAGCTCAGGTTCTACGCTACCTATGCTCCAAGTTTGGTGGGCATCCGCCCGAGTTTCATCCATAAAATCTCTTGCCCTAGGTGCTTCTCCAAGAGGGAAAACCTAGGTCTCTCTCTCACCTTGGGGACTTCTTTGAGGGTTGTATGAGCTTAGTATTCATTGGAATAAATCATAAGAAACCCTTTCTCCTCCCTTGCCTTGACCTAGTGAGTACCTTGGAAGTATTTCTTCCCATGATTATTCATTAAAACCCTAAGTCTAGCGCAAGTCTTCCCTAGGTCTCCCAAAGGAAGTGAAGAGCCTTTTGAAAGTGTTAAAATATATCATTGAGCTTCTTAGAGATGTCCTATCCCATTTTGGGTCTTGATCTTAGGAATCCCTATTATCATCATAATCTCAAACCATAAATCTTGATCTCCTTCTAGGTCTTTCTTAGAGAGCTCTTAGCTTCTTTGAAGCATTGAACCATTGTTGTGTCTCTCCTTCAATGAGCTTTGTGGAATCACGCCATACCTAAATCATTGATCTATTCATTCTAAGTGATTCCCTTCCGAGCGGAACTCCCCCTATCAATGAAAGACCGTAAAGAGCAGGGGACCTTGACTAAGGTGACAGTGGGTCATTGTCCCATTTTTGTCACTTAGTCTAGTAGTCATCCCTTAGGTTTTAGCTTCCTTAGGGCCATGCTATATTGAGTGGTAACACTTTTGGCGTCGTTGTTGAGGAGGAAGCAGGTTTGCGTCCTTGGTGTAATATTTGAAGAGGTGATTCTTTTAATGACAATATAGATCCTCTTCTGGCGACTTCATTGGAAGAACAAAGCCCTTGTTCTTCATTGAACCTCAAAGTCAATGCTTGTAGGGTGAAGCAGGCATCTCTCAAGGCATCTTTGAATTCACCATGGCGACTCCTACATGATTAATATGTGTGACCTAATAGGATGTCTTACTTTGATAAAAATCCCCACCTTGGATATCACTAGCATTCTAGGGTACGCGAACCGTGTCACCTTACACACAATACTCGGGGTGCCCAAGTCTGATGGTGATCCATCTTTTGTTATTGATCATGTGACAATATTTTCTACATATACCATAAAAGCTTATGTGGTTCATCATGATGTGCTCATAATGTTGTTCGTAAGGTCCCTTCAAGGTCATGACTCATGGTTGTATAATTGCAAGCCTAGGAGTATTTCATCGATTGAATCATTCTTTGATAACTTTCTGGAGCATTATCTAACTAAAGACCAGCCTTGCCCAACATTAGATATTGACTTTCAAAAGGAAACCTTCATTGAATATAAGGAGGAGCATTAGGAAGAAGAGGATCCCTTTCTAGATCATCAAGATGAGATCATCGATGAAGGCATTAAGGGAGATCTTGAATGGAAGCAAAATAAGGAGTTTGATGAGGAAGGTTCCTTAGAAAGTAAAATTGAAGATAGCCCCACCTTTTTCAAGGAAGTTATCTCTGACATTGTACATATCAAAGACCTTCAGAAGACGACCCCATTATCCCCTTGGACATTAGTGATTTATTGCATAGTGAAGAAGGGAAGTGGGAGATTGTGAAAATTCGAGAAGCCCACCCGAATCTCCTATTGCGACAACTGCTTAAACTTCTCCTATTTGTTAATGACTGAAACAAATTATTTATTGTTTCCTACAGCAAATATCAAAGCTAATACAACTGCAACCTTCACTTAATTAATTAATTTGCCCAGAACAAGAACAGGACAATAGAGAAAAATTCACACAAGTGACAATATTTTTTGGACAAATGTCACCAGAAAAACCCAATGCGGGAAAACTGATGTAGCAGCTCTGAGGGTTTTATATTACTAAGCAGTAGTTTATGAATACAACTCTAGATGCCCTTCCGACAATCTAGTCACACAGAAAATAGACTGGCAGAAAAACTTAGTGAGATTACCTCACTCTACCCGGCAATTTCCAGTTGTTTCGGCAGCTGAAACAACCATCCCCTGCTATCTCTGCTCTGGCCCTGTGTAGGCCCTGCGTCAACCTCAAAAGGCTCTACGTCAGCTCAACTGGGAAACGTTTGCCCTCTGGAGCAGTTTCCAACCCTCTCGGCTCAAAAATGTCAGCTCCCTCAGCAAACTCAGACTTCTACGCTGAAGACTGCACAGCTTCTATGTCAGCCCTCCTGGCTCAGCGTCAAGCTCTATGTGGGCCCTTCTGGCCCTGCATCAACCCCTCCTGGGTCTACGCTGCCTCCTCCTGGTGTCTCGCTGCCTCTCTGTTGCGTATCTTGGGTCCTGGAGAAGATACTCCAACCCAACTATCCCTGCCCCTCACTGCAATAGCCCACTATCGAAGATCTCCCAGCAACTGCTCTGCTTTAGAAAATCGATTCTCTGAAAACTCTGTGTGTGCTTCCAAGTGACCCTCAAGCCTCCTTAAATAATCTCCTCGTTGACATTCAACGGCCCAGATTAGAAGGTAATCAATGGATAAGATCATTTATGCTTGATCCTTGTCTTCTTCTAGAAGTTACACCCACAGTTTATATTAATACCCTTTAATTATTTTATTTTCCTATGTTTAGAATGAGGGTCCCATTAAAAATAATTAATTATTTTCGTAAAATTGTTTATGGGTGGAATTTCCCAAAACGCTTTCTGGGTTCTTTGGAATACATGTGCCTAAGCCTCCCTGCAAAATTTGATACTTAGAGCACATCTGATGCTACCAGAAATCAACAAAGATCACAAGCCATCATTTCAACAAAGATCCTATCTATGACACCAATGAAAGGGAATTTGTGGAAAGTGAAGTTGAGGCTAGCCCTATTTATGTCAAGGATATTATTCTTGATGATATGCCTTTTGAGCCCCTTGAAGTGAAAGGTGATCTCATGGCTCCTTTAAGAATTGACATTGAAGACTACTTGCATGTTATAGAAGGGAAATGGGAGATTATTAGCTACCACTTTGACAAAGACCCATTCACAATTATGATGATCAACCTGATAAGGATCTTGATTTGCCTTGCATTCCATGTCATCAAGAAACATTGATCACTTTTGAGTAATCTTTGGGCCTTAGTTTTAAAAATTATGAACACATGGTGGTCTCCCCTTTTCAACATGATCCTTGCAATAGGCAACTTGATTGGTGTGATTCCTCTTGCCTATCTTATTTTCCATCCTATCCTTCTCGAGCAAAGCATGAGGATATAAAAGGGAACTTCATGAATAAGAGAACCTTTGAGAAAAAGTTATGTGTTAGTTTTTGTAGCATCAAAGAGGTGTTCTAGTCTCGACTTTGGTCAAAGAGGTTAAGGAACATAAAATCTTTAGAACCCATAAAAAGTTTCAGGCGAAAACACCTAAAGATGGCTCAATTAAGTTAATTAGTCCATGATTAAATATTTCCTAAGTCTAACTTAGAAAAAGTGATTAATTAACAATAATTAATTGAGAAAGGTGAGATTTCTCTAGAAACTCACATGGATCAACTCAGAGATGATCATAATCCTTGATGAGGATCTAATCAAGGTTGTTGGTTCACCAATGAGAGATTATAAGAGGAGGTCGATGGAGTTGGAGATAGACACACTGGGTGGGCAAGTTTTCTTGGAAAATCAAGCTACCCAGTTGCTGTGATTTAGCAGGGAGAGAAGTTCGAGCCAGAAGGGACGCAGAGGCTGAGAGGGAGTAGCAGACATGAATCCTGAGGAAGTTTCCAATTCCAGAGAGACAGCAGCAAGTGGCAAAACTATTCCACAGAGAAGCTGCACAAGGACTATACACAGGCTTCAGTGTCGCAGTTCGATTTCGCTGAGAGGGAGGTCGATTCAGCTTCTAGAGGTCGAGATAATTTTCCAGAGGGCCGAAGAGTCATTTCCAGCAAGGGAGACAGGCAGGACGGCTTGATCAGAGTTTGAGATAAGCACCGTGTGTGAAGGACAGCGTAGTGACTACGCAAAGGGCATACGCAAGGATTTGGATGGCCAGATTTTCTGAGGCAAGAAGTATCGGGATTGTTTGTGGAGAGAGAATTTTCTCTCTAATATTTTTGCCAGATATTTGTTGATTAGATAGCTAGTTAGGCATCCATAGATTGTACTCAAACTATTCACTGTTGCATAATAATAAAACCCTCATTTGCTGCACTAGTTTTCCTACATTGGGTTTTCCTGGGAACAACCATCCAAAAATAACTGTCAATTTTATTGTGTGTGTGCTCTATTTTCTCAATTCCAATTTTATACTCTGTAGCATTTTTTAACGTGAAGAAATTGTAGTGTGATTTGTTCGTTATTTTGCCGTAACAAAATAAACTGCATAATTAAATAGTTAGAAGAATAAATTCCAGTTCTTGCATTTCAAGGAATTTTCAGATGGTATTAGAGCAGTTTGAAGGTATATCAGTAGCTCGGTAACAAGAGAGAAATTTTGCAGCTTCAGAGGGAGTCTCTGGGCAAAATTTCCAGATCTGCGCAAAGGGCCAACCAGGCAGTTCGAATTACTAGGCAAGAGGGTTTGACTTCCAGTTGCAGGTGCGGGAAAAGTTCGAACAAGCCAATAGCATCAATTTTTCGTTGAGCAGATCTAGGCGCAGTTGTTCTTGCAGCAATGTTTTTCCAGTAGCAAAATCAGCACTGCATGGAAGAGAAAAGCACACACAAAGGGATTTTTCTCAGAGGGTTCCAGATTCAATTTTCTAAAGGAAATCTGTGATTTCCAGTTGCAGGTGGTAGTAGCAGCTACTGCTAGTAGGACTACGCATTCCAGAAAGGAGTGTGAGAAGCAGAGAAAGTAGCCAAGCAGAGAAGGAGGAGATTCCTGTTTATTTTCCCAGTTGTGAGTTTTGCAAAAAATGGCCTCAGCAAGACTTCGAGATTAGGATAGGCTAGATGGAGCCTCGATTATTGTATTTGGAAATCCAGAATGTTTTTCCTGCTACATGAGCATGGTCAAAAGATGTACATAGAGAGAGTCATAGCCATACCTATAGACCCATAGTAGCTAGAGAATTAAAATAAGGAGATGGCCAAGGCAAAGCGGTTGATCCTTGATGGCGTTCGGGATCATATAGTCTCACACTTAGCGGCCAAGAATACAGCCAAAGAAATGTCGGATGTGATTGCCACGCTTTTCCAAAATCCTTCCGAGAATCAGAAGATGTTCTTGAAGGAGAAATTGAGGTTGACCATGATGAATGAGGGTGAAGGAGTTATTCCATATCTCACCACGATTCAGGATGTCCGTGATGAGCTTGCCGCGATAGGAGAAGCACCTCAAGAGAGTGAGTTGGTTCGTACAGCTTTCAATGGTTTCACACGGAGTGGGCCACTTTCGTGTAAGGCATCACTGGACGAGACAACCTACCAGGTTGCGATTGATTGTAGGCTGACTTTACACAGGAGAAAATGAGGTTTGCTCTAGTGAAGAGCAATATCAGTGGCAACAACAGCAAAGGACTGAAGGGTGTGAAGGAAGAGGAGAACATAGCCCTTGCATCAAAAAGGAAGGCAAAGAAACGTCCTAACGAGGAGAAATGAAGAAGAAGGATCTGTCGAAGATCAAGTGCTTCAAGTGTGGTGAATTTGGTCACTACCTTACCCAGTGTCTGAAGAGGACGAAGGACAAGAAGGAGAAGCAAGAGCAGATAGCAGCGTCGGCGGAGATAGACAATCTATCTTCCAGATTGGAGGATGAATTCGCACTATATGCAACCATACCTCGAGGAGAGAAGTGGGGTGACATTGAACTTTAGTCCCCAAATTTGTAGGGATTTGGGCAAGGTCCAAGAAAGACTGCATCAAACAGGGGTTTCTTCTTGGATCATCATCCTTGCTACAAGTGCCCACAGTTTTCAGTAGCAGGACAAGATTTTTTGTTCTCAATTGTTGTAGTTGTAGCAACAGCAGCAGCATGAGATCAGTAACAGCGCAGAGTAGAGTTGGCAGCAATATAGGATGTACAGTGTAGTGTCACAACAGCCCAAGTGCTGTATGGTTCAGCTATAGAGTGGCAGAGAAATCAAAGTTGCATAGTGGCTTGGTGGAAAGTGGTAGGCGATCACAATTGTCATACATCAGCGGCATGTATGATGTTATGGAGACAAAGTGAGAGAGAACAACTTCCTCTCTAAGAGGGTGTGTTAGTTTTTATAGCATCGGGCAGGTGTTCTAGTCTCGACTTTGGTAGGCCAAGGAACATAAGATCCTCACAACCCAAAAAAAGTTTCAGGAGAAAACACCTAGAGATGGCTCAATTAAGATAATTAGTCAATAATTAAATATTTCCTAAGTTTGACTTTGGAAAAGTGATTAATTAACAAGAATAAATTAAGAAAGGTGATATTTCCCTATAAACTCACATGAATCAACTCAGAGATGATCATAGTCATTGATGAGGATTTAATCATGGTCGTTGGTTCACCTACGAAAGATTATAAGAGGAGGTCAATGTGGTTGGAGATAGACACACATAGTGAACAAGTTTCCTAGTAGATCGAGCTACCCAGTTGCAGTGATTCAGCAGGGAGAGAAGCTTGAGCCAGAAGGGACGTAGATGCTAAAAGGAGCAGCAAAAGTGAATCCAGAGGAAGTTTCCAGTTATGGAGAGGCAACAGCAAGTGGCAGAACTATTTCACAAGAATTTATGCAAGGACTGCGCAAGGGCATCAGTCTAGCAATTTGATTTAGCTTAGAGGGAGGTCGATTCAGCGACCAAAGGCCAAGATAATTTTTCAGAGGGTCAGAGAGTCACTTCCAGTGGCAGAGACAAACAGGACGGCCTGATCAGAGGTTGAGATAAGCCACACATGTTAAGGGTAGTGCAGTGACTACGCAGAGACCCTATGCAAGGGTTTGGATAGCCAGATTTTCTGAGGCAAGCAGTGTCGGGAATGCTCATGGAGAGAAAATTTTCTCTCTAATATTTTTGCCATATATTTGCTGATTGGATATCCAGTTGGATCCATAGATTGTACTCAGATTATTCACTGCAACATAATAATAAAACCCTCATTTGCTGCACCAATTCTCCTATATTGGGCTTTTTAGGGGACAATTGTCCAAAAATAACTGTCAATTTTATTATGTGTGCGCTCTATTTTCTCAGTTCCAATTTATTTTCTACAGCATTTTTTATTGTGAAGAAATTGCAACGTGATTTATTCACTATTTTTCCGTAACAAAATAAACTGCATAATTAAACAGTTAGAAGAATAAATTCCAGTTGCTACATTTCAAGGAATTTTCACATTATGTGGTTTAATCATTGATTTCTCCATATTCTTGATTAAAGGAAAGACCTAATGGTGTATGCCTAACTCATGTTCCCCTCCTTTGTCAGTTGTTCCATTACATGATCCGTGGTTGCTTTAATTTCCTACCTTCCACTCTTGTGACATTGCAAATGAATTTCATGATTGTCATGTTTGCTTCAAATATATATCATAATTGATCATAGAGACAGGAAATATGATCTTGACTTAATAATATGTTGGTGACATTGGCTATATGATTATACTTAGCATTTGCATAGTAGAGCATGCATGTTAGAGTAGGATGCATGCCATATTGATTTTGCATAGCTACTATCATCACATCATGTCATGCTAGAATAGGAGCACTTAGATTCGACTTGCATCATAGAATAGATTTTCTTTTCTGTACGGTTTTATTATTTGATGAAAACATGGGCAATAAAAGTACACCCCGGATAGATGCTTCCAACATTTTTTGTGATATGCAAGATACAGGTGATCCCAGAGAATTATTGGTGTTCTCATGACCTCCTGTTTGAGTACATGGTTCGTGCACTCTATAGTGATCTCATGTCCCAGTTGGAGCCAGATGTTAACCACCAAAAGTGGGTGACCCCATGGAAGAATTTTTCTCCTTGGATTTGTCTTCAACCTACAGACAGCAACCCCTAACAACCACCAATGTAACTGATATATTGTGCCATTTGATCTTTGCTCCTTGAGCCAGTCATATGCCCCCTCACCCATCTGTCAAGGGCATACCTTTGTAGGTGGTGTTGACCACTGGAGTGGCACCTGATGATTATATGAAGACTCCATGCCCAAGGATGATCCAAAATACACTTGTACCATCAGATATCATCAATCAATAGAGTTTTTAAACTCTACTTCTATTTCTCATCATTTTTCTTGCACCCAAATTCCACACCCTCCGAGAATTGTAATAAGTGATACTAATAATTATGTGTTTTGAATCTGTAACGGGCCTAGGATGTTGGGACTCGATCAGCAAACAAGTACACCTTGGAGTGTTTTTTTTTATTTGGTTAATTATCCTTTCTTTTTTGGGGGTAGATAATTTTCTAGGTCTTTTCACTCACTTTTTACCCCAAAGTTGGGGTGACTGTTTGAAATTTGAGCCCCTAACACATCTTAGTGTCTAGATTTGATGTATATTACCATACTAGATCACAAAAAAAATCGTGGAATTTGGTTGGGTCTAGGTAGTCATTTTATTTTTTTAAGATTTTCTGCACTACAGAAATTGCTAATAAAATTGCATTGTAATGTAATAAGTGATGTCTAGAGAAGTTGTATGGGGTATGAGTAAAAAAAAATTGCACCTCTCACTCTTAACTTTCTACTATGACACACTTTGAGGGGCTAAAAATGTGTTTTGAACCTTCAAAACCCACTTTTCCTAAGTTTAGTGGGAAATTTGACAATTAATTAAGCCAAAAATTAAATAAATGGAGAAAAATAAATATCCACACATGCTAAATGTTGTGGAAATGAGGCGGAAAATTATGGAGGAGTTAAAGTGAAGTCTTAAGGTTATGTGGACTACTAGAATCAAGGAAAGTACATGTGCTCAAATAAAATCGAAATTTTGGCATTAAATGAAAAAATTGCTTACTTGGAAATTCGATTTTGTGAAGTTAATGCAAATTTGGGAGGATCTGGGAGAATATTTGTTGGAGATTTTTGTGAGAAATTGTCCCCACATGGGTTACCACCCATCTACACTTGTCATTCCATCATAAAATTCGAATTTGGCACATAAGAGAAGAAAAAAATGATGTCCACTTGCCAGAATTCGATTTTTACACTTAACATTGGAGCTTCATTCAACAAATTCAAATTTCTCTTTGGGATTGTCACCTCATGCCACTTGTTTACTCTCTCTACTTTGGGATTGGCTCCAAGGCCATTTGTCATTGTCATTCTTCATTGAGATTTGCTCCCAACTCTCTATATAATAGAGCTATGGGCTCTCATATTATATCATGTATAGGAGCTATTGTGCTTGGGAAAGCTCTACTCTTATGTACACTTGTTTTCAATTGCAATAAGAGACTTTGGGGTTCATTCATGAGTTGTTCTTCTTTTGGAGTATGATCATTGGCTCACTGTTGGTATAATTTCATTTGCTCGTGCTTTGATTTATTTTATTTCCATATGTTCTTGTAGATTTGTTAATGTAAAGCTATCTTGCATTGGCAATTGATTTAGAAGTATGCTCTAGGTGTGAAAATCCTTAGTTATTTTCCAATAAATTTTTAGAGTTTTCTTGTCATTACTTATTTGGTAAATCTATATGGAACTAATGTTTGATTGAAGTTTGTAGAGGAAAATCTTGTTGCGATTCAAATATCAAGCATGAGGGTATTAGAATAATACTATTTAGTATTCAATGCTCATTATTTTAGCTGTTGCTATTTTTATTCCTTTAGCAGTTTCTTAGATGAAACTGATTGTTTCCATTTTCTAAATAGAAACTTGATGTTTCTATTTCTGTAAATATCTCTGTATTATTATTGAGCTTCAGTTTGCTCATCAATTCAATTAATTCATTGGAAATCCATATGAGTGTTTCGCACTGTTTTAGAGGGGAAGTCTTTTGAGAAACCAACCCACTCTTGACATATTATCCAAAGAGTTCTCATTGGTTCTTCGAATTTCCATAGTTTTATCTTATGAAGTGGTTTCTTGCAGATATTTTTCTTGGACATAGCTTGTGTACAAGAAAATACTTCTAAGTTTAAATCTCTTTTAAGAAATTGTGCTTTTATTGATTTATTTAGCTATTTAAGGGCATTTTCCAAGCTAGGTAAGTGATGGGGTTCAAACTTCACTCCCATCACTTGTCTTGGTTTTGTACATTATTTGTATCATACTTGTTCATTTTATATGCGTTCTACACTAATTTTTTCTTGGTTTTGCAGCCCATAGTTGGAGTTTTGTTGGAACTTTGACAAGAAGTGTCTTGAGAAAAGACCATTGAAAACTATATCTTTCTTGTAGGACCTTTCAAGCACTCGACATCTATTCTAAGGAGGTCGTGGACACTAGAAGGCGCTACAAAGAAGGATAGACTGTGGGCCATTAGGAGCTTGTAATTTTCTGATTTTAGAAGGACTTCATTGCCCTTTGAGGTTGCTATGGTTTCGAGGGATATTCTAGATATTTCTAGCTCTCATCTTGTACAAATCTCCTTCATCTTTTGGGCAGCCATTTAAGAGGCTTCTACACCATTGTAATATCTTAATAAAAGATCTCTTTTTTTTGTGGGAACTTGGGTTTACCCAAGGCATCCTTTCTCCTTATTGAGGAGGATTTTGTGTGGGTGGATTAATTTTGGCATCCCATCTTTTCTAACTTTCCTTTTAGCTCATTTTACATGCTCTAAAATTAACACAACCTCACCATCACATTTCAATTTCTAAGTTAAATTTGTCTCACTCTCGGCCTTCCCTCTTTGGCCCAACGCTGAGGGTTTCAAACCTTTTTTGGCCTAGCCATCGGCCCTAGGCCACTCAGCCCTCCTCCTTGACCTTTGATGGTTGCCTTTAGGGCTTACCGTGAGCTTTTCAAGCCCCCTCCTAGCCTCTTCCCCATCCGTACTCCTCTCAGGCTCCTCTCTGCCCTTCACTCTCCCTTTTTGGCCTTTTTTGCCCCCTTTTTAGCCCTCATTCAGCCTCTAACCCTAGCCGAGAGCCCTTAGAGGGCTTTCTCCCTCCAACGTTAGGCCTTCTTGGCCTTTTCTCGCATCCTTTGCCTCTTCTTGCGCTTTCTAGGCCCTCTCTTGCTCAACACTAGCCCTATTGGGCATAGCAGTGCCTTCTTTTGGCCCTAGTTTGACCCTGGCCTATCTCTAAGAAAATTTTGGGACTGAAGTTTGGTGTGTTTTGTAGAAAATTCGGCCCTAAGTTGGTGCTTTCAAGTGGAAAAATCATTGGAGAAATTTTGTCAAGTTTTGGGCAAGTGATCTACAAGGCCTTGGGCCTAGGGTTTGCTCTCTAGAGTCTAAACCCTCATTTTATCTTTGTTTTGCTACAGCTGTAATATCTTCTTCATGACAATGACATAAGTGCCCTAAAATCACAACTAAGTGATCTACAAACTCTTAAAAATTCATAATAAAATTCTCCTAAATTTTTTGCCACTTGGGCATTTGAGTATCTCTACATGCCCAATGTCTCTACATAAATGTGAAATCAAAAGCCCAATTGGCTAAAATTCTCCTAAATTTGCATTAATAACTTACCTCCAAGCGTAACCTTGGTTGATAGACTCTTAGAACACCTTTTTCTTCATTTAGCTTGAGGGATTCAACTCTTTCTAGTGGTTAAAACAGTGACTTCGTAGTCGTCAAAGCCATAGTCTCTGCGACGCCAGAGGCACTGGGTGGTTGGAACATAGGGGAAGGTATCGTTAATCAAGCCTTTGCTTGCTTCCCATTGGCTTCCATCCCACAACCTACTCTAAAGTCTGATCTCCAAAACAGTTAAGAGAGACATTCCATTTAGACTAGGCATATAATCTAAAATTTACCAAGATCCTTGCATCGCACTTAGATCTTAGGACTTGCATCTCATACAGGTTAGTTAATTATCTAAGCAATAGTTGTCCATCCATTTACTTGGCTTAAATTTGTAACAAGCAAGATTTTTGACTCCATAAGGCGCTGGCCTCATTTCTAAATCCTTAAATCTTGCTAAATTTCATCAAGTAGCTAAGCTATTCAATTGTGTCTTCCCAAACAAGTTGGTTCCCAACTTGTCTTTCATCATCTTTCTTCCATACAGACTACCTCCCATACCCTGTTGTTGGGAGACAGTAAGAATGGAGAGGTCGGGGATCAAGGTAACAACCCTTGACCTGATCAGTTGTCGGGGTGCTTATATGAACTGAGCAACAACAGGTCCTCCACAAACTCGCACTACGTTAGTTTTTGTAGAATCGGATGTGTTCTAGCCACGAAATTTGGTGGAGAAGCTAGAATGCATGAGATCTCCAAAACCCAGAAATTGTTTCTAGAAATTCCACCTAGAGATGACTTAATTAGATTATTAACCCATTTTTTATATTTCCTAAGTATAAACTTAGGAAAACTGGGTAATTAATCATAATTAATTAAATCAAGGTGAGAATAGTCTAGAAACTCACACAGACTGACCCAGAAATGCTTTAAGCCATCGATTAAGATTTAATCTTGGTCGTTGGAGTCCCAACAAGAAGATATAAAAGGAGACCAATGTGTTGATGGAGAATACATGTGTGTAGTTCGATTTCCTTGGCAGATCGATTTTCGAAGAGCAACAGAAGTTGCCGGAGAATCAGAGATCGAAGCAAAGGCAGTGAGGGGCAGAGACAGTGATCTGGAGGAAGTTTTCCAGATCCGAAGAGGCAGCAGCAAGGAGGTAGAGATATTCCCAATGTGGTAGTGCAGAGGACTACGCAATTGCTTAAGAAGAGCAACTCGATTTCGCTGGAGGAAAAAACGTTTTCAATTCCAGAGGCCGGATAGAGGTTCGAAAATGCCGCAGAAGCAATTTCCTCAGCAAAGACAGGCAAAACGACTTCATCAGAGGTAGTTTAGAGGTTAGACATCATAAGGCTTGTGCAAGCACTGCACAAAGCTAACGCAGAGAATCCAAGGGGACGAGTTTTTTGAAGGAAAGTTGTGTCAAGGTTGCTTGTGGAAGAAGGGTAATTCCCTCACATAATTTGGCCAAATGTTTTTATTGTTTGGATTGTTAGTTGGGCATCCATAGATTGTACTCAGATTTCACTGCTGCATAATAATAAAACCCTCATCTGCTGCACCAATTTTCCCAAGTTGGGTTTTTCCAAGGACATCTGTCCAAAAATAACAGTGTCATTTTTATGTGTTTGTGTGCTAGAATTTTCTCAGTTTCCAACGCTATTTTCTTCCACATTTTATTTGTGAAGGTTGCAGTGTGATTTATTTGATATTTTCCGTAGCAGATAAATTGTTAAAATAATTAAAATTAGAAAAATAAATTCCAGTTGCTACAATAGGATTTCAGTTTTGAAATTTTCACACAATAGTCAAATTGCTTCGTGAACTCGTCCACATCACTGGAACTCGTACATGACTAAGAAGATCACAAAATCGATTCCTTGAATAAGACATAAATCAAGGAATCCATTCATTCGCTAATTTTCAACACTACCATCCATTTCATTAACTTTCTTCTCTAATTGAGATAACCTAAATTCTAATTCTTCACTTTCTTCATGAGTCAAAGATGGGTGGTCAGTCGCCTCGCGAGGCCTGCGCCGAGGAGACCCCCTGTCTCCTTTCCTGTTTATAATAGCAGCTGAAGGGTTGGGGAGGTATATTAAGAAGGAGCTAAGAGAAAGGAAAGTTAAAGGGCTGCGCCTATGGGGTAACAACATCCCAGTTACGCACCAACAGTTCGTAGATGATATCATGATATTCTGCAAGGTATCATTGCGATAAGTCAAAAAGGTAAAGGAGATCCTGGAGGTATTCATGGATGCTTCAGGAACTGAAATAAATAAGGATAAATCGAGTGCTTTCATTTTCAACTCACCAGAAACGGTTAAAGTTCACTTGACCAGAATCCTAGGGTTCAGAAAGGGAGAGCTGCCCACCAAATACCTAAGAACAATGCTTGATATAAGCTCGCTAAGGATAGCCAATTGGCAACCCATTATAGAGAAACTAAAGACCATATTAGAAAACTGGGCCTTTCGATCTCTGAATATAGCAGCTAGGCTGGTGCTTCTTAAATCAACATTGCAATCAATCCCTATCTATCCCCTATCGGTTATGGCTATCCCGAAAGGAGTTTGCACCAAAATTATTGAAATATACAGGAAATTCCTATGGGGAGGACCAAAACAGCAGAAGAAATGGGCCCTATGTTCATGGAACAGACTAACAAAAACAAAGGAGGAGGGTGGGCTAGGGATAAGAGACCCAGCTACTTTAAATCAAGTCCTAGCAGCGAAACTTTGGTGGAGGTGGTTGAAAGGGGGCAAGGATCTATGGAAGGAAATATGAACTTTGAAATATAACATGCCCACAGCAGTCAAAGAAACTATGAGAAAGGAAGAAATGCCAAAAGGATCTGTGATATGGGAACTGGCATGTCAAAATAGAGACATCATAAATAGACATGCTTTTTGGGAAATAAGAAATGGAAGGACAGCAAAATTTTGGGAGGAGGCCTAGCAATAGAGTGAGAGATTAATGGAAGTCCAGGAGTTGCAAAATATTTACAGGGAAGCTAAGGTTAAAGGCTTAATCCTAGTCAAAGACTACTGGAAGGAAGGACGAGAAAATGAGATGTGGAGAGAATGGAAAGGACCTGAAGCATGGGGCAATAACATTGAGGAACTAAAAGCCAGGATAATAAAGGAGATGGACTCAAGAAGGATTAAAAATAGAGATGGCCCTGATATCCTCAGATGGGGCGGAAATACAAAAGGTACTTTCTCAGTCAAGGAAGTCTATGCCATAAAATCCAAGCAAGCACAGGAAGCCCGAACTCAAGACTGGCAACAACTATGGAAAAATAGGTGGTGGCCAAAGGTTACCTTGTTTGCATGTCTAGTAGGTAGAAAACGCATACTTACATGGGACCAAATACAAAAAAGAGGGTTCTTGGGACCACCAAGATGTAGCTTATGTGACCAAAACGGAGAAGATCAGGAACACATCCTAAATGGCTGCTCAGTAGCTCAGTTTCAATGGGAAGAAACTAGATGCCTCTTTGGAAAGTCAAACCGAAACCCCTTGGACATAATACAAACTCTATTCCAATGGGGGAAGGGACAATTTCAAAGCCCAGTGATCAGAAGAGCATGGAATTTGGTAATGGGTTTCAACATATGGAACATATGGAAAGAGAGAAATCAAAGGATTTTTCAAGGTAAGAGATCTAAACCAGAGGATTTATGGAAAAGAACTCAGAACCAAATAAGAGAAACAATCCTTTCGGAAACGTGGGACCAGGAAGACTGGAAAACTTCGGAGGAAGAGAATCATATTCTAAGAAAGCTAAATCTGGAACCCGGGATGGTTTTCCCTAATTATCAAAAAACACAGGTTATAAAAGACCAAAGCCCGGTTATTTTCAATAGCCCTCAGGATGGTTTCATCAAACCCAACTTTGACGGAGCGTCAAAAGGAAATCCAGGACCGGCTGGATGTGGAGGGATCTTCAGAGACAGCCAAGGACAGACCAGGTGGATCTATGCAGACAGAGGAGGTATAATGAGAAACAACGAAGCCGAATTCATGGCGGTATATCAAGGAATCAGGATCACAATTAGGAACGGATACATGAAATTAGATATAGAAGGGGACTCAAATTTGGTTATAGAGACAATTAGAAAATTAAATCATGGCAAGACATGGGAACAGGTGGCTAAGAGCTGGAGGACGGCAGGTCTCATCCAGGACCTCGAAGAATCCATGAAACGTAGAGTATAAGGTCATTCATCATGTAAGAAGAGAAGGTAATAAACCAGCAGATTACCTGGCAAATTGGAGGTGTAACGAACCGGAAGGAAAAGTAGATACCATATGGACGCCCCAGCTGACTATGACAAGATGGGAAAACTTAAACCGAATAACCAAACAGGATAACAATGAATCAATACAACCATGACCTTGATAATACTCATCCCCCGATCGGGGTGGAGACGTACGGGCAGATCAAAACAGTGATGGGATATCCTGGCCAGCACGCGCCACACCTCAAGGCGTTCATCATGAGGAAGGCTGCGACGGCAAGCAGAGATGATCGCATTCCAAGGCGAGGATTAAATGGCATCATGAACATGACAGGGGAAAGGATCGGCGGCGATCATCTGCCGCATCAGAGGTTAGGTGGCGGTATCCATTTAAGGGCAAGAGCAGATAGCATGACAGACAATTCGAAGTCTAGGAAGGTGGCGAGGAGCAGAGTAGGGTGGCAGAGAGGCGCGCGACTCAGTCATCAACGGAGGCCGAACGATATGGCGAAAGGAGGAAGGAGGGAGAGGCAGGCACAGGAGGGAGGAAGGAGGAACACCTGGGGGGAGCAGGAGCAAATAAAGGTGGAAGATGAAAGTTCTAGAGAAAAGGAATTGGAGACAGGGAAGGGGAAAGGACGGGCGAGGGAGAACTTCGAGGTAGGCCAGAGCAGTAGGGGCAGACCGTCAAAAAGAGGGAACAGGAGGAGAAGTAGGGGAAGAGAAAGACCTCGGCAAGCACCCCAATTTGAGACAGAGACTCTGGCTTGGAATCAGCAGAAGAAGGGACGACGCTCCATGGAACAGGTTGCACAGGAAGCAGAGAAAGCGTATATTCAAGGGACCGATAACGATATCAGGAGGATAATTGATGCGATGGAATTCAGCGTCCTAGAAGAACCCTCCGACCCAGAAATGGAGGAGTGGATCACTCTGCTTCCAGATCCGGGGAATACGCGTGGTCGCCTGACGTTATACAAACGGGCTCTTCACATGTATTGGGTAATGAAACATCTGCTAGCCAGAGCAATGGAGCAGGTTGCTGTAGAGATGACAGAGATTGCCCAAGGTTTGCTAGATATGAAAAAGGAGATGACCAATATGCAGCTCATAATACGAAACCGGGACAACAAAATAGAGGAAGTCCGCGTCTTGCCGAAGGAATTAGCTAAGGCGAAGTGTGAAGGAGAATGCAAGCAAGAGATATGGGTAGATTGATTGTTTGTCATGTTATTTTTTGAATTTTTGTGATAAACCTTAGTGAATCAGTCTGTATGGCAGTTATGTTATGGGTCTAAGACTAGTTATTAAAAGACAGAATGTAGATAAGGTTTTGTTTTGGTTCTCGGTATGCTGTTTCATAGTTGACAAGTGATCATTCTCAGACTATGCTTCTATGAGTGACCAACAGACCTGGTTTCCCTACGGGGCAGGTTGAGGTCACTGGTTTTGTACAGTTTTACTATTTGATGTATATAATAGAAAAGGTAGCACCGCAGCTTACAAAAAAAAAATATGGGTGGTCAGTAGATTTAATTGGAGCCATGTTGGAAAATAATAATAGCCCTCCTCTTTATTACAACCAAAAAAAGAAAATGGATCTTTTAATGAATACTTAGGTCACTAGTAAGTTATGTAACTTAATTTGGAGGATATTAGAATGGCTAAAGCTTCTATTGATATATCTTTGAGTTTTGAGGCCTTTTGGATCTGAAAATTTGTTCTGTAATACTCTGATATGTAGTTTCTGCAATTCCACAGGTGTGAACTAAATCTAATGTGCTAACTGAAACTTATAGTAACTTTCCCAAAACTTGTTGATTATTTGGCCTCTTCCCACAAGCAAACTTGTATAGCGTGCCACATGTCCAATTCTTGAAATATAATTATGGAACTTGTATCTGAGGTACTACTACATGTCTCCTCCTGAATTTCTTGATGATTTCATAGTCTAAAAATTTCTAGACAAGAAGATAGCAAAAATACCAAGCTGACCTGCTTAAAATTTATTTCATGACTATTCACAGACCCTAACTTCCAAAGTATAGTGAACCAAATTCTGAAAATGGAACTAAATATTCCCCGAGATTTCTCCTTAATATAGTCCAAAGTTTCATTTTATGACGCCTTACAGAACAGAGAATCTATAATTGTTGATCGCTTAATTTGATAGTACTCTTGTTCAAGCACAACCAATGCTTGGGAGAAATATCTACAGAAGGCGTTCAGTCAAATCTAAGAAGTTATACATTTCCAACTTTCAAGGCATTTAGTAGGTTCCAATGAAAATCGATACTTCCTGTCTAGTAAGGTTGACGTTGGAAAATTTAAGACCCCAAATGTTTCAAATGAAAAGATTGCTTGATAGAAGACAAAATAACTAAATTTTCTCCCTTTCTAAAAGTGGATGCTGCAATATAACTTTATTTGAACATCAAATCTCTAGCAAATATTTAGGGCCATTAACGAACAAAGCAGATAATAAATTCCATTTTCCTTTCTGTTTTGCTCAGCCACTCCAGAAAGACAGTTCCAATTGAAATTTGGGAGATGGCAACCTACTAGAAAACTAGACACCTTCACTATTCTAGCATTTTTTTCGCATGCGAAAGAGTAAAGACTTTCTGAAAGATTCCTCAGGTGTCATCAAACTTGTCAACTCATGACCAAAAGCATCACGAATTAGAAAAGAAGCTTTCATTCACAATGCTTTCAAGAAAAATCTACAACAATAGAAGCTAATAGCTTATGTGAAAAAAAATTGTGCACACCAACTTACAATCAGGGAAAAAAGGCACAAATTGAAGCTTAGTTACCTAAAAAGATTCAAGAATGCACAAATTAAGATCAAGTTCCTTACATAAATCTCAAATCAGCTTTTAGACTCTCCAAATCCTCTCGTGTGACTAGGGAGGATAACTTGTTGGCTATGTTAATCAAATGATTTGCTACAGCTCCATGATCAGCTGTAGGAACTGTTTTTCCACGAGCTTTTCCATTTGTGCCCGCTTTCCTGTTAAAAAGACTGAGAAGATGGTGAGTATATCACTAGAAATTTTCAAAGCATGTCTTTGTTTCAATATCTCTGTCATTGTCTTTAAATAGCAATGGCAAGGATATAGTAAGAATAACACATTTATGGACTTTTCTTCAGAATTTGTTTTCTAATTTCTATTAAATATAATAATAAAGCATATTAGAAGAAAAGAGGGCAGCAGACACACTGACACCACAAGACAATCTGGGGAAATTAAACATGCTGCTGCTACCTTGATCCTGACTAAATAAACATCATCGAATAAAACTAGCCCTTGCCCATTTAAACAGTAAGTATAATCAAGTCTAAATTTAACAGCCCTGAAGAGGAAGCCAGAGTCATAAATAACTATAACCCAGGCAATAATCATAAAACACCTGCCAGCTCAAGCGCCCATAGCCACTATGGTGGCTTATAAGGGAACTTGTCATCATTGCAATTTGAAAGCAACTAGCAGGCTTCCACAACAAAATAATCATCCCCAAGTCTCCTCTTCATTTGACAAGTACCATACTACCAAATGCATTCCATTAACCAGTTAGAAAAGCGGGCTTGATCTCATAGTTAATATAGGAATTTTTCATCAATTGAAAACAAATTCTAATGCCATGGAGCTACTTGCACACATAAAGGGGCCTCATTCCTAAAGCAGGGCCTACTTCATCATGTATACCCAGTGTATGAAACTGGCCTCACAGATAGAAACATGAATTTCAGACAAAATCCTAAAAATGGTCAATGGGATGCTGGTTTGCTGTGAAGTTGATAGAGCATTAAGATGTGTTTAGTGTATGAAACTGGTCTCACAAAAAGAAAAGAATTTCAACAAAATCCTATAGATGGCCAACAGCATGCTGGTTCACTGATGAGTCTGACAGACTATGAAGACATCTGTTTAGCATATGAAACTGGTCTTGCAGAAATAAATGAAGTTCAAACAAAATTTTATGAAAGGCCAGACAATTGCTGGTTCATCAAATAGGTTGGCACAGTAATTTGCAGAAACTGGCCTCGCAGAAAGAAACATGAATCCGAATATCAGAGAACCAGATAAATGGCCAATAGTGTGATGATTCACTGATGTGTTTACAGAGTATTAAACCATATGTTTAATGTACAAAACTGGTTTCGCAGAAAGAAACATCAATTTCAGACAGAATCCTATGAATGGCCCAATGGGTGTTGGTTCTGATGAGATTGACAGTATTACACCTTGTGCTTAGTAAATGAAACTGATATTGGACACAGCAGCGTGGTTTAGTGGCAAGCAACAAGGTAATGAGGTTTGTACTAACATTTAGACTCAGGTTCATGCAGATGAGGCTGGGTGGAAGTCCTCAGTCACTTCGACAGCATAGATACACCTCCTCATAGTAGCATGGAAGCTTAGCCAAAGAAATTCTAGAAGAGGTATTACTTTACTGATCGAACAGAAAGAAACATAAATTTCTGATAAATCTATAATGACCCATGGGGATTTTATTTGTTGATGAGATTGATGGAGTGTTGCAAAACTCAAACATGAAATAAGTCAGTAGGGGTCAAAATGTCAGAATCCAGGAACAACTCAAAAAAAAAGAGTGGAACGACTTGAAAGAACTTGGTAAACATTAAAAAAATGCAAAATATATTTTCAATTAAAATATAAATTTACAGAATAAACACCAAGTTTCCTCTCTAAAAGAACTCTGAAACACTACTCTCAACGCAAGAAGCACAATCAGTGATGAGGCTGGGTGCAAGTCCTGGGTAACTTCGACAGCATACATACACCCCCTCATAGTAGCACGGAAACATAGCCAAAAAGATTCTATAAGAGGTATTGCTTTAAAAAAAATGAAACTGATCTAACATAACAAAAAGAAAAAACATAAATTTCCAATAAATCTTATAATGGTCAATGGGGAGTTAATTTGTTGATGATGTTGATGAAGTGCTGCAAAACTCGAACATGAAATAACTCAGGAGGGGTCAAAAACTTGGAATCCGAGAACTCCAAAAAAAAAAAGTGGAATGACTTGAAAGAATTTGGTGAACATTAAAAAAATGCAAATATATTTTCAACTAAAATATAAATTTACGGAATAAACACCAAGTTTCCCCTCTAAAAAGAACTCTGAACGCTCCAATCACTGGGATAAGCACAATCAGCAACCCTGTATGAGCAAAATAAAATCATTTTTGCGGTTTACCGAAAACATTTTGCTGAAGCATTCTTCTCACTGGCAGAAATACAATCAGCAACCTTGTGAAAGCAGAATAAGTGACCTTTTTGGGTGCAGATGAGACTGGGTGCATGTCCAGGGTGACTATGACAGCATAGATACACCCCTGCATAGTAGCACACAAGCTTAGCCAAAGAGATTCTATAGATATATTGCTTTAAAAAAAATGAAACTGACCTAAAATAAAGAACCATAAATTTCCGATAATATTTTATAATGGCCAATGGGGAGAGTTAATTTGTTGATGAGGTTGATGGAATGTTGCAAAACTTGAACATGAAATAACTCGGGAGGGATCAAGAAGTCCGAATCCAGGAACAACTCAAAAAAAAAAGGTGGAGCGACTGGAAAGAACTCAGTGAACATTTAAAATAATGCAAATATATTTTCATTTAAATTACAAATTTACAGAATAAACACCAAGCTTCCCCCCTAAAAGACATTACACTCATCTCACTGGCAGAAGCACAATCAGCAACCATGTATGAGCAAAATAGGATTTTTTTTGGGGTTTACAGAAAAAATTTTGCTGAAACATTCCTTTCACTGGAAGAAGCACAATCAGCAACCTTGTGTAAGCAAAAAAAGTGACCATTTTTGGGGCTTACAGAAAAAATTTCACCAAAAAACTGCTCTCACTGGCAAAAGCACAATCAGCAACCTTGTGTGAACAAGATAAGTGACTTCTTCAGGGTTTACAGAAAAAATTTCACACTTAAACATTTTTTTTCAAATAAATCATAATTTATAAAAAAATTGGTCCTTGTGACTGTTGCCTCAAAATCTAGCAGGCCATGTGAGGGGACTCGCAAGGCAAGATGCAGGCTGTAGCAACAATGAGTTAGACTGCAACTGTCACCTCAACACTCTTCCTCCTGCTCTTTAGTGGAATTGCACCACGAGGCTTCCTAGTGATCGCCTAAGACGATATTCTATATTATAAGGCTCAAGGTGATAAAAGCTTGGGCTAGGTGGAGATACTCAATGACGAACAATGGCTCGAGGTGATAAAATAAGGGATAGGGTATCATGCACCTAGACTAGCAAAGGCACTTTTCACCTAAGGTTTATTGATATGTGGCAACAAAAGACTTCCTAGGCACATATGAACCAAAGAAAGGGTTTCCTAAAAGATAGGATCAACAAAGGAATAAAGCAAGCCCTCTAATTAAGTCTCAAGTTGAAGCCCTTGCAAGGGTTAGGGTTTCTAGGGCACAAAAATATTTAGAGAAGAGAAGTTTCACCATGCAAAAGGCTAGATTTTGAGTTAAAACGATCACCAAGGCAACACTTAGGTTTTATTACCACTACCACTCATCCACAATTGCCCTAAATCAATTCAACCCTCGCTAGATACCCTAGAGATTTGCCTTAAAAGGCTTAGAAAATAGAAAATAAGGAAAAATATTAAGTTTTTGAAAGTTTCTGATCAACACAAAGGTTACCAATGCCTAATCCTACTTGGGTGATGGAATGATTAGGGCTACTTCAGACAATAAAGGACAAATGCTTGGAGTAAGGGGGGAAAGCTCTTGTTATATAAATCCTAACTATCCTTCTTGCAAGGGGAGAAATTAAATAGGTGAAACTCACTGTTACCAGTCAAATTAGCAGTGTTGGCAAGGTTCAACCAAGACTGCTACACAGTAAGCACTATTAGGAGTACGTCCAATGTCACCTCAGTGTATTCCTCTTGCTTTATGCCAACTCCCACTAAATGCCACAGGCAGTATCCCTACACACAACAACTCAACCATGAAATTATAGACCAATACCTACATGAAATATATGGAAGAGGTAGGAGTTAGTTAAACAACCAAATTCTGATCTGATTTTATGATATAACAGCAAATTAATATTGCAGACCAGCAATGAGAAATTACTCAATATGCCAAGAAAATAGGCTTTAAAATGCCAAAAATTGAGTATGAAAACTTCCTACCACAATAGAAGACAAAATAGAGTTGTTATACCTGTTCTATATGGCTTGTAAGAAGACAAGGTACTTGTTCAAACCTGCAACTTTAATATTTCTGGAAAGTAAATCAGGCCAGTAAGCATAGGGCCACTTCAGGGGCCTGAAAATAGCCTTTAGTGAACATGAAACTCAGGGGACTTTGTTAGTGATGTTAGTACTATCAAAGAGCTTTCCAATGAGCACAAGAACATTAATTTTTAATAAGTAGTTTAAAGATATTAAATCTGCAATACAACTACCTACAAATAAGCCTACAACCGTAAGGGCTGAAAATTGACTTTGCCAAAAACAATGATTAGACCTGGAAATCTTTTTGGACAGCCAAGTATATGATCTAATAGTACTAACTAGTCAATGAAAAATCTCTTTAGATCAATTTCGATGGATACAAAAGATTTTATCTCGGTTTTCACATATCCCAAGGCCAGGGTTTGCCTCCAATCGCTCCCAATTGTTGTAGATTATTTCCTAGACATGTAATTAGCTTTAAAACACCTGGAAATATGATTAGTACAGCAATACAAGGCAAATCAAAGGGATTTGTATTCGCCCAAATTGTACACTAGAATGCGACAACACTCAGAGCAGGGGTTGTCACTCTGATCCATGCCCTCTCCATCTAAGTTGTCTCCTAATTGCAGACTAAGAGGGGCAGTCCCTATGGATGAAGACATGAACAACTTGTTGGAAACCAACAAATAAAGGAGACACAACTGAATGGCCTAGCAACATGGTTGAGATTATTAGGCAAGTATGATTATTAAGCACCACTTGAATAGATTTATTAAGATTTTAAGTTAGAGACCAGTTTCTTTTGAGATTGATTACTTGCACAATATAAATTAGCTTACCAACTAACTGGATGAACAGTTGTTGCAATATCCAAATTCTATTCTACATGAAGTGCAGGACCTAGTTCTATATGAAATACAAGCTTTTGGTTATTTTTAATTATGTCTAATTTAGATTTATCCTTCTCAATTCGTTTGGAACTAGTCTCGAATGCAAGTTGTAGAAAGAAGTCCACAAGAAGGAGGCTAAGGCCTCATTAATGATAACTCCCTTAGAGTTCTAACCACCTAGGTGCATCCGTTCCTACAAGGGATTGCCCACAAGAAAACTGCAAGGTACGTTAACTACAAATGACGATCTAAAGTCTGCAAACTAATTGGAGAAGGCAGTCCTATCTTCTTACAACCAAGCTTATGCATGGAGGTGAATTTTAAATGCACTTCTAGTCCTAGAATGAGGATGCAAGATATGAGTGAATGCTTCATTGAGATTATTAAGTGGATTAAGTACTTCAAGACAAATTATTTAAAATCCAAATGCTTATAGTGATATTCAAATTAAGATCAGCTAGGTGAAGCACTTAAAGAACAATTGAATGACTATCTCAAATGAAGCAAGATAAAAAATTCCAATGAAACACAAGTGGTGACACAATGATACATAATTAGCAAAAGATTATTAGAATTTCAGTTATGGTCACAAGAACAAATTAGAGCACTTAATGAAACAATGAGACAAGGCTAGCAATTCAAATGAGATCAGCAATTCTAAGAGCTTATTAATATGTCAACAAGATTTCATCTTATGATGAGCAATATTACTCAATGATTAGACCCAATAGCAAGTTACCACTTAGATTATAGGCCAATGAAGCACATTAGATGACAATAGAAACAAGCTTAAAATGAGATTGCTAATAGTGATTAAAAAATGAATGTTAGATACACGATGTGTTAGTTTTTATAGCATCAAAGGTGTTCTAGTCTCGAAACTTTGTGGAGAGGCTAAAACACAAGAGTTCTCCATAACCCATAAATCGTTTTTGGAAATTCCACCTAGAAGTGTCTCAATTAGATTATTAGCCTATTTTTAAATATTTCCTAAGTCTAAACTTAGGAAAAGGGGTTAATTAATCAATATTAATTAAGAAACGTGTGAATCATCTAGAAACTCAAAAGGATCGATCTAGATATAATCTTAGCCATCGATTATGTTTTAATCGTGGTCGTTGGAGTCCCAACTGGAGATTATAAGAGGAGGTCGATGGGTAGATGGAAAACATACACTTGAGATCGATTTTCCTTAGGCAATTCGATCCTCCAAAGAGTAGCAGCAGTTGTCCGAAGAGTTCGAGCCAGAGAAGGGAAGCAGAGACAAAGAGGGGCAAGGACAATGATCCGGAGGAAGTTTTTCGAATCCGGAGAGACAGCAACAAGAGGTCGGGTTATTACAAGTGAGGTTGCGCAGAGGACTATACAAGCAACTTCAGAGGTAAATTAGATTTAGCTGTGGGGAAATCAATTCAACTTCCAAATGCCGAGAAAGTATTTTGGAAGGCTGGAGAATCATTTCCAGTAGCAGAGTCAGACAGAACGACTAGATCGGAAGCAGTTTCGAGCTAGACGTCAAAGGGTCTACGCAAGCACTGCACAAAGGCTAGCGCAAGGGGTCTAGAAGGACGAGTTTTTGAAGACAAGTTGTGTCGGGGTCGCTAGTGGAGGAAGGGAAATTCCCTCAGATAATTTCGCCCAAATTTTCTTGCTATGGATAGCCAATTTTGTTGAGAAATCTAGGGCATTTAATGTTAACAATTTCTCTGCTTGATAATTGCTTGTGATATGTTTGTTCTTCAGTTACTTATGATCTTTCACTTTGTTAGTCTATTAGTGTGTTCTTTTTCATCAAGACAATTACCAAAATAAAGACAAGTGACATAAAATATAGGCTTCTCCAGCCAGGGCCAAAACCTCTCACCTCTAGAGAGGAAAACTCGATAAAATTCTTCTTCTAGATCTTCAATTGATAAGTACCAAGACCATGACACTGACCCTTGACTCTCATATCCTCTTTCAAGAACCTTGTCAACAACCTAGACTTCCTTATCCTTCCTTCTCTTTCAAAGGGTCTACGCAAGCACTGCACAAAGGCTAGCGCAAGGGGTCTAGAAGGACGAGTTTTTGAAGCCAAGTTGTGTCGGGGTCGCTAGTGGAGGAAGGGAAATTCCCTCAGATAATTTCGCCCAAATTTTCTTGCTATGGATAGCCAATTTTGTTGAGAAATCTAGGGCATTTAATGTTAACAATTTCTCTGCTTGATAATTGCTTGTGATATGTTTGTTCTTCAGCTACTTATGATCTTTCACTTTGTTAGTCTATTAGTGTGTTCTTTTTCATCAAGACAATTACCAAAATAAAGACAAGTGACATAAAATATAGGCTTCTCCAGCCAAGGCCAAAACCTCTCACCTCTAGAGAGGAAAACCCGATAAAATTCTTCTTCTAGATCTTCAATTGATAAGTACCAAGACCATGACACTGACCCTTGACTCTAATATCCTCTTTCAAGAACCTTGTCAACAACCTAGACTTCCTTATCCTTCCTTCTCTTGCTCCTTCTAGAGAAACTTGGTCTCTACTTCTTATGCTACACCTTCACAATTGCCCTAGAGAATCTCAGTCTCTAGGTCTTCTAGAGAAACTCGGTCTCTACTTTTCTATTCTAGAAGATCCTTCCTTTGCTATCCTAGAAGAAACCTATTCACTGCCTCCCAGAAGATTCCTTCTTCGTTGCCCCAGAAGATTTTGCTACCCTAGAAGAATCTACTTCGTTGTCCCAGAAGAATCTGCTGCCCCAGAAGAATCTACTTCGCTGCTCCAGAAGATTTTGCTTCGATTTACCCAGAAGATTCTTCCTTCAATACCCTAGAAGAGTGTCATTTTTACATTAGAGAAAACCCTTTCTTACTGCCTCCTTTTCACACTTCTTTCTGCACTTCTTCGCTGGAATTGAGTTCGAACTTGATGATTAGAATGGAGGCCGAGTTCCCCTACTTATACCCCTCTTCTCTGGGTTTGTAGGCCGACTTGCTCTGGCAGCTCCTTCGATGCTTGTAGGCCGACCTGAAGAGGTTTGGTGACAAGTTCTTTGGAGGATACTTTACATAGACAAGATGACCTTTTACAAAGTGTCACATGACTTCATTTACATGACAATGACTCTTATATTTTATGACTAGATGACAAATAAATCCTAAAGACTCTCAATGGGAGTCTTGACTCAAAAACAAAATCCTTTCTCATGAAACCCATGAAGCAAGTCAATAAAATAATTTTCATTTTCCTTATTTACATCTCTTTACATAAAATCATAATTACGTGTCATTATGAAGACCAAACCTAGTTACATCTTTCAACACTCCCTCTTAACTAGGGAGGTATTCATAATGGTACCTTGAGCTTTCTCTTAAGAAGAATTTGGATTTGTAACTCATTTGTATATCATCATACCAACCAGCATTTATATAGCAAGGCCTTGACTAACAGCTCTATCCATAGAGCAAAATGCTGGTGAGACAAATGATTTATAGACATTAGCATTGTCTCTCTTAGAACATACCCTACCCGAGTTCTCTCAAGATATGCTCCATGAGGACTATTCCTTTCTTGGACTCCCCACACCCCAAAAGAATATCGATCCCCCACGACTACTCTTCCATGGGATTCCCTAACTCATCCCACCAGAGCATTAGATGCCAAATGATTACACAATCCTCCATTCTGTCTTCTTAGGTAAAGCACAGGCCAACATGTCTATCGCTCCTTCTTATACCAAGAGATTTTATTCCTTTTATGTAACCATTCCTATCACAGAGGAATGTACCTAAGCTTACGACTTAGAAATTTCTTCTCAGGCTCCCTCTTAAGCAAGGACTTATAGAACACTTAGTTGCATGAAGAGATCCTTTCTTCGATGTCATGGATTTCTTTTAAGGAATCTTCAACTTTTGGGAACTTTTGTATAGAGGACACAGATCATCCATCGCTTTTGTGCATGAGTTAGTCATGTCCCTAACTCATCAGAAAGTGATCCATCAGATTTTCCATCTGGATTTGCTTCATGTCATTTTGCTTTCATGCCATATTTCCGAAAGAACATTACATCCTTCCATATGGTCTGCTTGGAAGTCATTCACAAATCTTCCCTTTTACAGTTCTACATAAGCCCAACCAGAGGTTAGTTCAAAAATAATCAATGTACATTTCAAATTAGAATTACTTTTATGATGATCTTTCACCATGACATCTTCCTATAAGTATCGGCATCCTGCAGATTGACACATCTTCCATAGATATTTAGTGTCAAGGATCTCTGTTTTTTTTCGACTTTTTCCGGGAGATATTCTAGTCAAATCTTCTTTGACTTTGAATGTCTTCTATCACTGTTGTATATTATCATGATCTCTTCCTTTCTTTTCATACACTTTATTCTCAAAAGCTTCCAATCTTGATTGTAGTTAGCTTCCTTACGTTGCATATATTATGTTGATTTCATCTAGTGTGACTTATGCTCTTCTGCAATACCTAGGAGGAGGAGATCCTTTCTTCTCTAGATCATATTGTAACCATATGATTTTCATAATAATCCATATGAGCATACCTCATTTTTCTTTCAGTCACCCAGACTTCCTGTTGTAGCTTTATCTGAAAGGACTTTATCATTCAGGCATGTTTTCCTTGTTGTGTCATCATATTATTCCTTGAATCCCACAAGTTGGAATTCCTTAATGAAAAACTTCTGCTTCCTTTCTCTATCAGTGAGTCCTTCGATAAGAATTCTATCAGAGAAACTTGAGGATATTTTATGTCCTCATTCCGCAAATGTTTTCTTCTATGATGATCCCAGTCAATGATGATCTTTTGCTTCTTATAAATACTCATGAGGTTTCCTAAGAGCTTCCTAATTAGTAGTATTTGGACCATACATGCTTTTTTCCCATGTCACGAACTCTCTCTTCTAATGTTTCTATGTTATTTTTCTAATGAGATGCATCCTATCTAATTTTAAACTGCATCAAGACCATAATTTATAAGCGAAAAGTACCTTCTTAAGAAGAAGATCATCTCAGTCATAGTAGAGATCTTTTACTTCTTCATTCTTAGGCTTCTTGGACTCAGGTTCTTGCACTTCTTCAGTATTGTGTGCCCCTTCACCTGACATCTGAAGCACCTTATCTTATCCATGTTCTTTTTCCTTCAGGGACCAAACTTTCCAAATTTTCCCATTCTTCTTGTCATTGTAGCATATGCTTGATTCTGTTCGCTTGGTCCGACATTAACCTTTGCTCTTAGTCCAAATTCTTCGATCTTACATAGTGACCATAAATCTTGAAATGGAGTAGTTTCTTTCTTTCCACATAAGCTTGAAATGAAGCTGCCCCATTCTTCCGGTAGTGCATTTAGTACCACTATGGTCATCTCTCTATCAGACATAACTTCTCCTAGTTCTTGTAGTTGATCTCGAATTTCTAATATCCTCATGAAGTATGAGGCTATTCCATCTTCCTTGGATATCTTTAGGTTGTAGAGTTCTTGCCTTAAGGAGATTACTTCTCCTACGGTACTTACAGAAAACAAACTCTACTAGTTTGTCATATATAGCTTTTGCAGTTTCTAATTTTGATACATATGGGATTATAGAATCTTTTATAGATTCTATGAGAATCCTTTGAGCTTTGACTTCTTCCTTCATGTATTTGCCATGAGCTTGAGTAGCCTCTTTTGGAGGCTGGGTTATTGATCCCTTAATGTGAACCATGACCTCATTCTCAATAATATTGAGGTCAATCCTTTTCTTCCATGCAAGGAAGTTTGTAGCTCCAACTAGTTTATTGATTTCCTTGCAAAAATATATTTTAATATTATTGGATATAGTCATGGAATTACTTGTCAAATTGTTGCTTGCTTCCTCCTTCTTGATGTTGATGGATGGCCTTTTTTTATCAGAGAAAGCTTGATTTATGATCCTTTGATGATCTGAAGTGCTTCTAGGGTTTTACTTTTTCTTCTTGCTTCCTTCTTATGATGTAGGTCTTGGATTTGTTGATAACCTTTGACTTGCTTTGATTCCCCTTTTGAAGTTTGATTTGTATGTCAGCTTGCTTTGTCTACCCTTTCTTGTCTTTAGCACCTTAGCTCTGATACCATGTTGAGAAATCTAGGGCATTCAATGTTAACAATTTCTCTGCTTGATAATTGCTTGTGATATGCTTGTTCTTCAATTACTTATGATCTTTCACTTTGTTAATCTATTAGTCTGTTCTTTTTCATCAAGACAATTACCAAAATAAAGACAAGTGACACAAAATATAGGCTTCTCCAGCCAGGGCCAATGTGAAAATTCCTACACTCTGAAAGAACCCCTACTATAGCAAATCTGAATCTACTTCACCTACATGATTTTTAATATATATTAACCAATTTATTCTTCTGAATACTGAAGCAAATTACTTTTGCAACCTACACTAATTAAATATTTGATCTCATGAAACAAAAAACAGAGAAAAGAACAAGATACATAGGACACACTTATTTTTGGACACAATGGTCCTCGGAAAAAACCAATGCAGAAAATATGGTGCAGCAGTTCTGAGGGTTTATTAAATGCAAAAGAAATATCTGAATACAAATCTAGGATGCTCGTCAAGCAACCATTTACAGAGAAAATACTGGCTGAAAATCTAAGTGAGTTTTACCTCACTTCACCCGGCAGAATTACGGCTGATCTGGCACAAGACTGGCTAACCCTGGCTATTTCTACGGTTGCTCTGCGTCAGCCCTACGTCAACTTCTCTGCCCTCTGCATCAACTTTTCCAACTGTTCTAGCAGTTCCCAACAGTTCCAGTGGTTCCCGGTAGTTCCCGCATTTCCCAGCAGTTCCGCCAGTTTTGAATTCTGTGTTCTGCGTCTGTTCTCCCAACTGTTTCGACAGTTCTGGATTTTGTGTGATAGGCAACTTTTCTACGTCAACTCTCCCGACTTCTGCGCTGTCTCTCTGCGAGCTCTCTCCGCCTCTCTGTCAGTATTCTCTAGAAAGTCATCCCGGATTCTCACTGCCTCTCTGCTACAAGATCTCCCCAATCGATTTTCCTCCTGAGAACTTCTCACCTAAGAAAATCGATTTCCTCAATCTCTCTGTGTATGTTTCCAAATGAACCCCAAGCCTCCATTTTATACTTGTCCTGCTAAGTCTTCAACGACCGAGATTAAGCCTTTAATCAACAGATAAGATTAAAACATGACTCAATCCATCTTCTAGATCATTCTCACCCATATTTTGATTAATACCCATTAATATTTTAATTTCACTAAGTTTAGACTTAGGAACTCCATTAAAACCATTAATTATTTTAATAAAATACAGCGTGGGTGGAATTTCACCAAACGATTTATGGGTTCTTTAGAACTCATGTACCTTTGCCTCTCCACCAATTTTCAAGGCTAGAGCACTTTCGATGCTACCAAAAACTAACACTCCCTCTTAGCGAGGAAAGTGCTCTAGCAACAATGTCCACCTGCATGCTGCTTTGTTTCTAAAGCACCACCTTTCTACATTGTTGTTGTTGCTACTGTACTGTTGCATCTCTACTGTATGTTGTTGTTGCATCTGTACTACAGCTCCCTCTCAAACGCTGCATTTGCTATGCTGATAGCACTGCCACTGCTAACACTACATCCGTACTGCAACTCAGTTGCTGAGAAAACCAACTGAAAAACATCCAAAATTAGTTGAACTTAACTGTGTTCAGCATAATACAATGAATGTTGGAATCTGACTGTTGCTGACCATCTGAGTCTTCTGCGCTACTACTGACTTTTGCAATGTGCTATCTGCACTGCTGCCAACCTTGCTCTGCGTTGATCAGTCTCTGGTCCCAAGCTACTGCATCTATCCTCCAAACAATCCACTGCATCATCTGACACTAAGTTCATCTCGCTATTGTTGAATCTTGGGCTCCCGTAGCAAAGAATTGATCCAAGAGGTGGACTCCTCAAGGATCCTGCCCATATGTAGTCCTCCCGACTACAACTCAATATTGCCCCATCTCCCTCCTAGAGATGCGTGGGCACTCATGGCATACTCATCCTCGTCGATCTTTGTTGAAGAAGCCTTAAGATCATGTTTCTCATCCTTGTCCTTTTTCTTCAGAGGACATTGAGATGCATAGTGGCCCATCTCGCCACAACTGAAACATTTCACCTTCAAAATGTCCTTCTTTTGCTTAAGTTTCTGCTGACCCTTCAATGCTAGAGTTGCGTTCTCCTCCTCCTTCGTCTTTGTGCCACTCCCACTGCTTCCACTGAGGTTGACCTTCACTAGGTCCCTCTTTAACTCCTCTTGTTGAAGAGCTGCCCACATCTCCTCCCATGAAGGTAGTTTTTCTCTACCCAATATGCTTTGGACGAAAACTTGCCATTCATCTGAGACTCCATTCAGGGCTATCCTCACCATCGTGGTTGGCTGAGGAGTGGACCCACTACAGCAAGCTGGTCTCTAATGTCTTGAAGACACTGAAGATAGAGGTACACCTCTTCTCCTTTCTGCATCAAAGTCCGCTACAACTTCTACTCCAAATACATCTTTCGTTGTTTAGAAGAGCCTTCATACAGAGAAGACAAGGCTTCCCACATCTCTTGGGTTGTATCCTTGCCCTGCATGTGTGAGACCACTTGATCTCAAACTCCATCGAGAATGAACCTCTTTGCCTTCTCCTGCTCAGCCTTGTACTTCTTATTTTGATCGTTGTCAGCAGGAACAGCTACAACACTATTGACATAGGCCTCTTGATCATATTCCTCCAGAACAACTAAGATTTTGGTCTTCCATATGACATAGTGGGAAGCTCCTTCCAACCTGTCCTGAGCCCAAGCGATGCCATTTCACCCAATTGTCGAACTGACTCCTCTAGTCACTGCTCAGCTGCTCAGCGAGTGAGAAATTAGAAATTTCTAGTGGAAAGTTCTCTGAGGAGAAAATTCCCCTTCTACTTGTCTCCGTTCTTTTCCAACGGATTTCTGCCCCAGCAGAAACTACGCCCTTCAAGCACTACGCTGAGGCTCTACGTCACTCCCTTTGCCTCTACAAACTCACGAACTAGAAATCGTACCTCTATGTTGTCTAACTCAGAGAGAGATTTACTCGGATTTGCTTCCCGACAAGGACTGTGCAATCCCTTCAAGGGAATTCAAATTGTTGCCAAGTGCAACTTTCGACCTCACTGCTCAGCACTGGATCTGCTCTTCCTGTTTCAAAATCAATGCTCCGATACCATTTGAAAATTCCTACACTCTGAAGGAACCTCTACTGCAGCAAATCTGAATCTACTTCACCTACTTGATTTTTTAATATACATTAACCAAGTTATTCTTCTAAATACTCAAGCAAATTACTTTTGTAGCCTACACTATTTAAATATTTCATCTCATGAAACAGAAAACAGAGCAAAGAACAAGATACATAGGACACACTTATTTTTGGACACAGTAGTCCCCCGAAAAAACCAATGCGAGAAAATCGATGCAACAATTCTGAGGGTTTATTATTATGCAGGAGAAATATCTTAATACAAATCTAGGATGCTCATCTAGCAATCCTTTACAGAGAAAATATTGGCAGACAATCTAAGCGAGTTTTACCTCACTTCACCCGGCAAAATTCTGGTTGATCTGGCACAAGATTGGCTAACCCCGTCTATTTCTGCGTTGGCTCTGCGTCAACCCTGCATCACCTTCTTTGCCCTCTGCGTCAGCTCTCCCGGCTGTTCTAGCAGTTCGGATTATGCTTTCTGCGTTGGCTCTGCGTCAGCTCTCCCGGTTGTTCCGGCAGTTCTGGATTTTGCGTGACAGGTAGCATTTCTGCGTCAGCTCTCCCGGCTTCTACGATACCTCTCTGCAAGCTCTCTCTACCTCTCTGTCAGTATTCTTCGGAAAGTCCTCCGGATTCTCACTGCCCCTTTGCTACAAGATCTCCCCAATCGATTTTCCTCTTGAGAACTTCTCACTTCAGAAAATTGATTTCCTCAATCTCTCTCTCTGTGTTTCCAAATGAACCCCAAGCCTCCATTTTATACCTTTCTTGATGAGTCTTCAATGGCCAAGATTAAGTCTCTAATCAATAGCTACGATTAAAAAATGACTTGATCCGCCTTCTAGATCATTCTCACCCATATTTTGATTAATACCCATTAATATTTAATTTCCCTAAGTTTAAACTTAGGAACTCCATTAAAAATATTAATTATTTTAATCAAATACAATCCGGGTGGAATTTCACCATGGTTTTTGGGTTCTTTAGAACTCATGTGCCTTAGCCTCTCCACCAATTTTCAAGGCTAGAGCATTTCCGATGGTACCAAAAACTAACAGCCAAAACCTCTCACCTCTAGAGAGGAAAACCCGATAAAATTCTTCTTCTACATCTTCAATTGATAAGTACCAAGACCATGACACTGACCCTTGCCTCTAGTATCCTCTTTCAAGAACCTTGTCACCAACCTAGTCTTCCTTGTCCTTCCTTCTCTTGCTCCCTCTAGAGAAACTAGGTCTCTACTTCTTATGCTACACCTTCACAATTGCCCTAGAGAATCTCGATCTCTACTTTTCTATTCCAGAGGATTCCTTCCTTTGCTATCCCAGAAGAAACCTATTCACTGCCTCCCAGAAGATTCCTTCTTCGCTGCCCCAAAAGATTTTGCTGCCCCAGAAGAATCTACTTCACTATCCAAGAAGAATCTGCTGCCCCAGAAGAATCTACTTCGCTGCTCCAGAAGATTCTTCTTTGATTTACCCAGAAGACCCTTCCTTCGATACCCTAGAAGAGTGTCCTTTTTACCTTAGAGAAAACCCTTTCTAATTGCCTACTTTTCGCATTTCTTTTTGCACTTCTTCGCTAGAATTGAGTTCGAACTTGATGCTTAGAATGGAGGCTGAGTTCCCCTACTTATAACCCTCTTCTTTGGGTCTTTAGGCCGACTTGACAACTAGATGTAGGCCAACTTGTTCTGGCAGCGCCTTCGATGTTTCTAGGCCGACTTGAAGAGGTTTGGTGACAAGTTTTATGGAGAATACTTTACATAGACGAGATGACCTTTTACAAAGTGTAACATGATTTCATTTACATGACAATGACTCTTAGATTTTATGACTAGATGACAAATAAATCCTAAAAACTCTCAATGGGAGTCTTAACTCAAAAACAAAATCCTTGCTCATGAAACCCATGAAGCAAGTCAATATAATAATTTCATTTTTCTTATTTACATCTCTTTACATAAAATCATAATTACATGTTATTGTGAAGACCGAACCTAGTTACATATTTCAACAAATTTTTGAGATACAGATTGTACTCAGATTATATCATTGCTACTTAATAACAAAAGCCCTCAACTGCTGCACCGGTTTTCCCAAGTTGGGTTTTTTCCGGGGACTTTTACCTAAAAATAACTATGTCAAATTTTTGTGTGTGCATGCCAATATTTTCTCAGATTCCAATTTTTCTTCCGTAATATTTTATTTGTGAAGATTGCAATGCGGATTATTCGTTGTTTGTCGTAGCAAATAAATTGCTAATTAATTTACAGTTAGAAGAATAATTTCCAATTGCTGCAATAGAATTTCAGTGATGAAATTTTCACACAATGCAACGATGCAATGGCAATGAACAATGCAAGAGGAAAGCCAAGGCAAGACTTATATGACCAATTCGCCAATAGATTTGTCACAATGCTATCACCGTGAAAATGCACTAGATCTAAAGAAATCAGACCAGCAAGTTATTAATGTTAGATTAGTCCCAAAATTCTTCTTGTAACTCCACCAATTCAATGTTTATTTAGCCCTTTAATCAAGATGATGTTTCTTTAGTATATTAGGCTTGCTTTTTTTTTCCATAAAAGAAAATTCATAATTTCATTGGTGAAATTACATGCTGTAGATGCCCAAAGGCATATGTTGTAACGTGGTTGTCTATCCATTGTTATAAGCTAATATTTACAATGAAACCCAAAAGGGTATACTGTGTTGGTTCAAGACCATCAATACAAAGTTCAAAATATTCACCCACGCGGGTGTGTATATGCTGTCCATATTTACAAAAACATTTTCTCATAAGTACTAATAAAAAGTTGTATCAAAATTTCAAAAAATTTCTATATCCAGATGCAAATAATTAGGAACTGTTGCCCCTCTATAGTCTCCCATCGATGTATGGCCTGTGGAAGAAGTGATAGATTCCTGCAGGTGTATGTTCAGCGATCATCCACTCTCCTAGAGGACGATGCGTCACTTCTTTCGATAGCCTGTCTGCAGTTTCATTTCTTTCCCTGTAGATATGAGAAACAGAAATCTGATCAAAGAATGTTTTGAAAAAAACAATTTCTTCCATAATAGATCTCAAAGTGTAAGCATTACAAATAGCTGTGTTGTTAAACCAATCAATCACATTCTTTGAGTCCCCAAATATTTGAATGTTTCTGCATTCTTTCAGAATGGCAAAGTATATCAAGTGGTGTAGAGATATCAGTTCAGCATGATTATTTGTGCCTGGTCCCAATCCCATACTAATCTGGAAAAAGTGTGAATCTGATAGGTAAAAACATATGCCTCCCCCACAGCCATGCTACTGGGCAGCACCATCAAAAAAGGCCCAAGGTATAGTTTTGTTTATCTGTTCCTGTCGAATAATCCTAGGTCTCTTTTGGCATTCATCATTTGGCAGTTCTTCAAAGGCAGCGCAGATTTTCGGAGGGAGCAGGTTCCAGTTTACTGGCTTGTCTTCAAATATTTTGATGTTTCGCTTGAGCCATATGTGCCATGAGACCAGAAGGGGGAGGTTTCTTGTTTTTTCCACAGCAGTAGTACCCCACCAGCTGTCCCATGCTGTTTTAATATCTGCGCCCTGCCAACTCATATTTAGATTTAGAGTTTGTAGGACTTGAGTCCAAATGTTCCTGGTTGTCAGACATGAGAGAAAAAGATGTTGGGTCGATTCCTCCTCCTGTAGGCAAAGGACACACCAGGTAGGTCCCAAAAATGCCCTCTTTTTGAAGAGGTTCCAATGGGGATCTTATTCTCTAATATATTCCACATCAGCAGTCTCATGCGCAATGGAGCTTTTAATTTCCATATTGATACCCACCAGCTCCTTGAGGCCTCCGGTTTTTTTTCTACAATGATGGTATCATAGCCCTGCTTTGAGGAGTATTTTCCAGATTTTTACTGTGCCCATATGAGTTCATCCTCTTCATTCTTTAATCTAACATGTGATTCTGTGAGTGCCTAGATATAGTTTTGCCAAGTTCTGCTCCATTCATATGGTATGTTCGAGTTCTGCTTAGTCAGCCATGCTTGTGTATGAAAAGTAGAATTTTCTTGATCACCTATCTGCTCAATATACTTAATGCCTCTGTTGTTTAAGTGAGTTATCAATCCAATTGATAGCTGATGGGAATTTCCACAACTAGTCCATGGATCAATTCCAATGCGGACTGAGGCTCCATTTCCAATTTTCCATAACATTCAATCCTTGATAATGGGAAGTGAATTTAGTATGGCCCTCCAAATCACCGAAATACCTTTTTTGTTCCATGTTGGACTTCTAATCCAGTCTATAATAGTAGATGGCCAGATATATTTACGAAGGATAATCTCAGTCCAAAGACTTTTTTGCTTTAGTAGTAACCATCTCTGTTTTGCAGCCAAAGCTTGTGCAAAGGCAAGAAGTAGTTTGAGACCCCAACCTCCCCACTTCTTTGGAGTAGCAATTTTGGTCCATTTCACCCAGGCAAAAGGTTTGCCCTCCTTTCTTCCATTCCAAAGAAATTTGCAACAGATTTGTTGAATTCTGTGAAGAACCCCTCTTGGTATCCAGGCCAGTGACATCCAGTAAACCGGGGTGGTTTCAAGGATTGATTTGATCAGAATAAGTCTGCCTGCCCTAGAGAGGAACCTGTGACACCAACAGTTTATTCTCTTCTCCATTTTTGTGATAAGCCAAGTCCAATTAGCAATTGTGTATCCATCTGGTTTTAGCCTGAAACCCAGATATTTGAGCCCCTCCATCAACTCAGTAGCTTGAAATGGAAATTTCACATGGCTAGCTGTGATTCCTGTTGTGTACAATCAAATAGAGAGATGGTGGATTTATCTCTGTTAATTTCCATTCCCGTTGCTCTGCTGAAGAGGTTTAGTATCTCATACATTGAAGTGGTGTCCAGAACACTACCGTTCAAGAAAATCAATATGTCATCTACAAATAGTAGATGTGTCAGATAGTAGTGGTCCATAATTTTTAGCCCTCTAAGGCCCCCTCTTCTTTTTTCTGAATCAATTAGCCCACTCAATCCTTCCATAACTAATAGGAATAGTAGTGGTGATAAGGGGCATCCTTGCCTTATCCCTCTATCAATATTAAGGATGAAGTTGCAAATCCATTGATAAGAATGGCAAACAATACAGAGGAGATGCATCCCATGATACAGTTGATAAGAGCTGGGGGAAACTCCAAGTGAGTGATAATCATCTTGATGTAAAGCCAATTCACTTTGTCGAAAGCCTTTGATAGATCAATTTTGAGAGTAAGTCCCTTGAGATTTTTGTGCTTAATGGAGTGAAGGGCCTGTTGCGCTGAGCCAATGGCATCCTGAATATGTCTATGGTGGAGGAAAGCAAATTACTCCTGAGAGATATGGTTGGATAAAATGGGCTTGATGCGGTTGGCTATGATTTTGGAAATAACCTTATACAGACAGTTGCAAAGGGATATGGGGCGAAAATCGTTAAAAGAGGCTGGTGAATCTGTCTTAGGGATCAAAGCCAAATATGTGAAGTTGATGGGCAGGTGGATGTGTCCTGTAGTTCTACTTTCTTTAATGACCACCAGCAGGTCCTGTCCCAGAAGCTCCAAAAAAGTTGTGTAGAATTCAACCAGCCATCCATTCGGGCCAAGACTCTTGTCCTTCTTGAACCATTTAAGTGTTCCTTCCAGTTCCTCCATGGTAACAGGTTGTATCAGCTCCTCTACATCTTTCGATTCCACAAACTAAGGAAGTGGCCAGCCAGGTTTATGATGTCCAGGAAGGTGATGGTTGCCGACGCAGTAAATTGACTTTTGAAATGGGTATTCCCCAACCTGGCTAATTGAGGGTGAGTAGAGGCCCATCCATCTATGTCACAAGGCAGCTGCCAAATGGTGTTAGAGGCCTTCCTACCATTGGCAAAATTGTGGAAAAACTTAGTATTTCCATCTCCCGCTTGTAGCAAATAGCCCTATTTTTCAGCCTCCACTGTTCTTCCTTTTCAAGTAGAATCTTTGCCTTTTGTTTTTCCAGATTTATCAATTGGAGTTTAGTGTCATCCATTAAGTATCCAAGCCCCTTTTCATCTGTGAGCTAGGTTATCTGTAATTCAATGTCCTTTAGGTTCTGTTCATCTCTCAATTTCTTCTGCCTTGACCATGCCTCTGTCATAACCCTGATTTTTTTAAGTCGAACACAAAAATCAGCTGCCATTCTCTGCTCCCTAAGAGGGGGTTGTGCTCTCCAGAATTCAGTTACTAGATTGATGAAATCTGGGTCTTTTAGGTGTCCAGTAAAGAATTTGAAGGGAGCACGAGGCTTTTTTCAGAGACCAGAGATTTGAAGATATATGGGGAGGTGATCAGAAGATCCTCCAGTACCAACCCATTGCCTGTATAAGGGTAGGGTACATAGAAGATCTTCATGTGTCATAAAACGGTCCAATCTCCGACCCAGAGCAACCTCACCCGTCCTCCTGTTATGCCATGTGGGCAATTTCTTGTTCATAGGAACATCAACAAGTTTAAAGGTTTCAAGCAAAGTGCTCATCTGGTCCGATATAGGGTCAATCTGGGTGTGATGTCCCCAAGATTCCTCCATACCCAGTGAAAAATTTAAGTCACCCCCAATAATGGTGTTGCTTGTGACAAGATTGTGATCCATCAATTTGTGCCAAAACTCCATTCTGTTATGATTAGGGGCATATATGTTTATCACTTTTAACTGGAACCCGAGCTCACTCACATAAATGTCCATACCCAAGAAGCCCAAACTGCCCCAAGAGGAAATAAGCTTAACAGATTTAGGGTTTATTCCTATAGCAAGGCCTCTGGATCTGCCAATAGCATCCCATCCCTGAAAAACCCAGCCCGGAAGGATAGATTGGAGGGTTCTAGTAATGATGTCAAATGAGTCGGGGGTTTCCTGTAGGAAGAGGATTTCACAATTGGAACTATGTAAAAGACGTTTTAGAGCCAATCTCTTTGTAGGGCTGGCCAACCCCCTGCAGTTGTAGGAGAGCAAAATCATGGGGAGACAGGGATGGAGGGCTCAATTGCTCTAAGTTCCCTTTCAATGGTGTATTGACGTCCCCTCGCTACATCAACCACCACCGTCTTGATGGTTGTTTTGATCCTGGAAGGGCGTCCTCTAATAGGTTTATTTTTTTTGGTCTTTCTGGGGGAGTGGCCCAAACCAAATTGTGTAGATAATTGTCGAGATCTAGATCTGAGGTTGTCGGGATGGGATCCCGACTCAGATGGGGAGGATGTATGAGAGGGAGGAGTGGAAAATCCTTGTGGGAGGTAGGTGTAGTAGAGAAAGTGTAGCATAAAAACTGATGTTGATGCACGGGAACTGACAGCTTGAAGACTTGAATGTTAAAATACACAGAAGGTATTTAAAAATATTAATTTATTGTTATATAAAAATGTATAAGATGATTTGAATGTACAATGAGGACCCTGCTTTTATACCTCAACAGGTGACCTTTTGTGAAGGGGCATGTCTTTTTGACATGCCTTTTCACTTAATTTAATGACTAATTAACCTAAATAATATTTAATTATTTAATATTAATATTTATTTTATTTAGCTAATTGTTATGAATTATATTCATAACATAGCATCTTCCTTCGGGAGCTTTGTCCTTAAAGCTATATTGTTGGCAATCGTCTTCGCAGTTGTCATCTCGGCATATGGAGAGCAGAAGGTCTCTATCACTAGTGGCTCAGTGTCTATAATTCGCTAATAACTCTATTTTGAGTCCAAGGTTGTCTTTTTTTTAACTCTAATTTTTTTTTTTTTTTTAACTCTAATTTTTATTTTTATTTTAATTCTAATATTTTATTTTATTTTTTTTTAATAACCGTAAGTTTTTTTAATTTTGAAACTCTAATTTTTTTTGTTGTAAACTATATATATTTATAATTATATAATTATAAAATATAACTATATAATGAAAATTTATATAGTTTAATGCATATATAATTAACTTTATTTAAAATTTATATAATTTTTCAGCAGGGTACACGACTGTACAAAACAGTGCAAGCCTTGAAGCTGACGGGCTCAATAATTCACACAGCAAATATAGCGAGGGGAATGGTGACGGCCATGGGAGAAGCAGGGATGGCACGAGGGCGTGGAACAGGGACGCATTGAACAAGGACTGGGACATCAGATGAGCAATTTGTGAATGGCAAGGTGACATATGCCCCACGCATGTGACCGGGTTGACCACTTCTTTGGAGAAGCCCAAGTCGACGCAGCAACGCAGGTCGTCAAGATCGTAGCAGTGTTGAATTCTGTAGCGGATATACAACAGCGTGAGAGACAAAGGACTTTTTCATGGGTTTCAAAACTCTGAATTATCTCAACAATCTTTCGGCAAACCAAGTGCGAAAGACTCTTGACAACATCATCAACCGGAGGCACATCAGCATCAGATCTTCTTGATTTTGTATCAAGAAAATTGTAGAACTGCTCTAAAACAGGATTCAGTGTAAATTCCCGTAGTAGTGCCTCCTCTCGTTCAGGTGGTGCCAAATCAAGCATCTGCACAAAACTGTCTGTTGCTTCTTGCTAAACAATATTAGGCTGCTGTGACGCAGGAAGACTACCGAACGAGGCAAATGGAAATTCCCGAATGTCCTCGACAAATGGAATTATATTGAAATAAAATGAATCTGCAAAATTGCTTGTATCAGATATGTTGGGTGTCAAAACACCAAGCACAACATTTGTTTGTCCTTGTCGCCACACACAACGCAAAATGCCAACTTTCTTTGTTTCTTCCATTGCCCTAGACACTGCAGAAACTGTAAGAATAGCCTTGGTATTCCCCGGTTCTGTGATAAAAATATTTGTATCTTTCATATAGTAGTGCCTTGGAATGTTTGATGCATCTGTAAATCCCAAAAGCTTTACATCATATAATAGAGTGTTAAGAGAAGAGCGTGTCAGTACGTACTTATCACAAGTTGTGATCAGTATCAGACTCCCACGCCCCACCACATCTAGGTCTAAAAGAGCGTCTATTTGATTGAAATGATCAACATCATCCAAAACGAGGAGAATGCGATAATGCTGCGAAAGATGTTTGCTAGCGTCGATGTTGTCAATGTCCTGCAAATCCTTATTATAGCCGAGAAGATCAACACCTGTAATCAGAGTAGATGAATTACCACTTATTTCTTTTGGGTCATCATTTTGATCAAAATCTTCTTCTTCTGCTTTCCCTTGTTCTTTTTCTTCACTGTCACTATTCTCTTCTTTATTATCGATTTTTTTTTTGATATGCTTTAATTGCTGCACATGATTTTTCTAAATGCTGAAATACTCTTGAATACCAAACTGTTCAACGTAATCAAGATGTGAACGTAATGGCACATTGTGCTGCGAACTAAGTTCAAAGGCCCGCGTGATTATATTGTGTGTCATGGCTCTGATACCACTGTAGCATAAAAACTTATGCTGATTCATGGGAATTGATAGCTTGAAGACTTGAAAGTTAAAATACACAGAAGGTATTTTAAAATAATAATTTATTGTTATATAAAAATGTATAAGATGATTTGAATGTACAATGAGGACCCTGCTTTTTATACCTCAGCAGGTGACCTTTCGTGAAGAGGCATGTCTTTTTTGACATGCCTTTTCACTTAATTTTAATGACTAATTAACCTAAATAATATTTAATTATTCAATATTAATATTTATTTTATTTAGCTAATTGTTATGAATTATATTCATAACAGAAAGTGGGGGGAGGAGGAAATATGGAGCAAGGGATGGTAGGGATAGAACAAAGAGCAGAGGAAGGGGGGTGCAAAGATGAATACAGAGAAGAAAACATAACATCTGATAAATGTACAGTTATGGGGATAGATCCATTACCCGGTAGAGGAGGCGCTTCCGTAGCAGATTTGGAGCGAGTCCGTGGAGGAGAGGTCGGTGCCCTACGCCAATTTTTTGCGTTTTGTGTAGCGCCAGCCACAGCCTCAGGAGGTGCCTGTCCTTGTTGCTGGGCTCCCTTATTTAGCTCTTCTGAGATATGATGTTTGGTCCCCCGAGAGGTCTTTGAAGTCACCGAAGAGAGCAATGGACAATCCTTGTATATGTGACCCACTTTGTGGCACCTCCTACATCTAAATGGGACTCCTTCATAGTCCAAGAATTGTTTGCGTGAAAAATGTCTCCTGTGAAGAGTGATTTTTTCTTCAAGCCCCTCCTTGGTGTCAAGATGTACCAAAATCCTTGTGCCATAGTCATAATGTCGATCTTTTCATAGGACTGGTCGTGCTCAAGGTAAGTCCCCAGTGCATCTCCAATACGTTTAAAAACTTGAGGAGTCCAGAACTGCATGGGCAAACCTGGTAGTCTGACCCAAATAGGCCCTGCTCCCAACTGTTCACGCTCCGGGACGAAGAGTGGATCCCATCTCTTTAGCAGTACAGGAGCAAGCTCAATATGCCAGTAGCGCCATAATATCCAATCTGTATACTCCTCCCTATGAAAGCGGAGGGCAAACCAGCCTTTGGCCAAAACCCTAATCACTGGAAGTTCTTTCAACAGAGAACCCCAAATCTCCATGGTCCATTGACACAGACGCTCCACTGTATAGTTCTTGCCTCGTACACGACCAACAAGAACTTTCCTTGCCATGTCCATAGCGTCTACCATCGGGACGTCTTCTCCAAAGGTCAAATTTATGTCAGTGTCCACAGCTCTAAGGCACCGACCCTTTTTGGGGTTGTCCGTGCGACGGCCCATGGGATGTTCTCTGAGTAAACTTTTGCACGCTTCCGAGGAGCCTTGCTGGGCAAATATTGCAGGCCTAGGGTTTCGGATAAGAGAACTGAAGTAGCCGGATCTGATGGGGGAGAGAGGGTTGTAGCTACACGAGCCCGGATGTACTAAGGACTGAGCAGGGTGCGGAAGGTTTGAAGGACCAGCCGGAGCCAAGGAGTAGGATGGAGGGTTTAGTGGCAAAGAGTGCAGGGCATGAGTCAAGGGAGAGTCAAAAGAGGGCGATGCCTGAAGATTAGTTCCGAGCAGATTCAGAGTGGCTAGGGAGAGGGGAGGGCATTCCAAACCGGGTAAGTCATCAACATTGATAGCAGTAGGGTGTTGTTTACCAATGGAGGGCAGGTGTTGTGACAACTGAAATGCAACTGTCGACCGGAGCGATTTATTCTGCCAGGGGCCCATGTCCGGGCCAGCTTGATGAGCCCAAATCTCCTGTTCTGGCATGGGGTCCTCCTCGTAGTCCACGAGGTCTTCTTCAACCATTGTAATCGACAGTAAAAAACTGACCGTCGTATAACCAGGGGATAGTAGACAGCTGAGAAAACGGAGTTCAAACCCAAAACGGACGGTATTCCACAAACAAGAGACAGTAACCTGACAAGCTTGTAGTTCGAGGTCCAAAACCAATATTAAACGCATAAACCGCAGTCAGACCCACGTGATATACCTCCAGCATATATCCAACTCCATTGTCGTTGTTAGGAACACCAGTTCAGGTTCCCTGTCGACCTAGGGTTCCGCCATGACTAGGGTTCCCGGAGCTCCTCGCGTCTAAGACCTTATGCACATATTATTAGGCTTACTTAAGAGCAAGATGCCAACAATTACATTGTTGTAACAATTATATTAGAGTGCTGCAAATTCAGATCAGACTTTTGCAATATGTATCAGACTTCAAAAACGCATAGGACAGCCAACATAAATCAACTAGATTGATTAGTTAAACCCTTGTAATCAAGATATGATGTCTTATATGAGTTATTAGCTTGTTATTTAGTTGATTAGGCTTATAAGTTGATTTATATGCCACTGAAATCTTCATGTTCATATCTTATTTATGCACCAAGTGAAATAGAAGATAAGGAAGAAACCAAACCCTTAAGGCCTCTAGGAATTTGACCAGTGGTTGATTCAGCTAGTCAAGGCACCAATGAGGCTAGTTTTGGCCTTGAGTGCACTTTGTGAGATTCCCAACACCTGCAACCACAAATGTAAGTATAATAGACCAACAACCAAACACCCCACAGCCAAGACAAGATGAGCCTCTTAGGCTAGCGGCTATGGATCCAAGGGCTAGAATGATGAATCAAATAAACTTTTGACCCTTGAAACCTTTACTTGATTGATAATAAGCCTGCAAAACCAATATTAGCTCACAAAATGGAAAAAAATTGAAGGAAAACCATTGCAAACCCTTGCCCAAATTCATTGTAGGCCTGCAAAACAAAGTATTAGCCTTGAAATCACTTGCAAAAATTGAAATTGAGGCCTTTTAGGGTTGCAGGCTAGGCTTGGAGGCCTAATTAGAGTTGCGGCCCTCTTGGAGAGGCCTAAAATGGTTATGTCTAGGCCTTAGAGGGCTGATTAGGGTTGAGGCCTACCCAAAAATGGCCTCTAGCCCTTACAGCGAGGCCAATCTAGCCTCAAAACGCTGAAAGATGCCCCAAAATGACTTCACCTTGAAAATCCACCTACAAAACAACTTCAGAAATGTTTTGCTCAAGAAAAACCTCTTTGCGGCAACAAAAAAAACCATCTAGTGCTAGCAGCTTCCTCGTCCAGGCTTAGCGTCCAAATTTGGGTACTTGGGCCTTGTCGATCTTGGTCTCCAAAAACCAGATCTACCTTTCCCAGCCCAACGCACTTCCTAGAAAGGTTGGATGGCTCCTCCTAATGCTGACGTTGGCCTTAAAACCCCAACAGTTTGGACTGCATAATGGCTAATCACTTCTGCTTCAAAGTTGCCTTTGAAATTAAGTGCCTGCAAGATGAATAAATAAAGCCCAAGACACAACATCTAGAAATTTCTAAAATAAAACCCCAAAACCATTATTTACAAATAAGAAAATTAATTTGCAAGGTTAGAAATAATTTACAAAATAGTTTACAAATTATTTACAATAATTTACAAGAGAAAATTAGCTCTATTTAGCAAATAAAACATTAATAGCCAAAGTAGATTTTTCGAAATAATTTGATGGAAATAATTGTAAATTTTAATTTATTAGCCAGACCCTCCTGCCAAAAAATAAATTGTTAGATTAAAACTTGAAGCCAAACAAGATCGATTTCTTCCCTCAATCTGTGTACTTGGAAATTTCCAAGGGTTGGAGTACCTATAGATCTCTATTCAAATCAAAAGATTGATTGTTAGTTCAAAGGGACTTAGATCTATACTCAAAACCCTCAAGATCTAGAGATACCTACTAGATCAAGTAAGCAGAAGTATGTATCCAAGATTCAATGCCTAAGGCAAGATACTTGTACCAATAGATGCTTCTACTCCTAGCTATTGAAATAACAATACTCAGTGAAATTTCAAATTTAGAGCATGAGGCATAAAAATACCAACACATACCACAAATCAACGAGACAGAAACACCTTGAATTGAACCCCATAGTCTTTATTAATGCAAAATTCCAACAGATCTTAGCTCAATACAAAATTTTGATCTAGTTAGATCATGATTACAAGAGGAGCTTGAGAGTTTCCTTACATAGAAAAATGAGAGGGACTAACCCCTCTAAGTGGAAATAACGGCTAGCTTGACTTGATCCTAGAGATAACGGCTAGTTGCTTCTTGATCCATGCTAAAATCAAATATTGTCTCTTGATCTTGAAAATTTTCGAATTTGTTGATGAAGGCCTTGATCCTAGTCGAAAAAATATTTTTTCAAGCTTTTTTCCTTGAAAAAATGACCTTTGACTCAACCTCCATGGTCCAACAACTTAATTTTTCTCACAAGTTTGACTTTTCCTTTGATGGAGAACCTCGTGAAATTATTTTCTTTTGGACCCACAAATTTCTTCTCCAAAATTTATATTTTCCACTTGCGGGGTAATTAAATTTCCCTCCATTTTAATTTTTGGATAAGTCCTGGCTAATTTAAATTTTATTTTTGCCAAAAATTAAAAGACACGGAGGGGATTAATTATTTTTCCACCCTCTAAGTGTATCTAAAATGTTTTGGTAATGATGTTCTAATTATGAGGAACCATTCACCAAAAATATTTCCCGGATAACACTTTTACATCAAAATATTACAATATCAACCCTTAGAAGGGAAAATACGCATAGACATAGCCTCTTGAGACTCAACCAAATTCAGCGACAATACACATGATCTAGTATGAAAAATACATAGACTCGATAAACAATAGGACTCACCTAAGACCTCGTCAATGAATTCCACCCTAGCTTTGGGATATATCTGCGAGAAAAACTCTGCCAATTATCCGTGTCTACAAACACACATAATTTGGAAAGGTTAAAAAACTGCCTAGGATAAAACCCTTAGAGAAGAATCATAGGCTTACCTAGGTGTTGTTACATGGCTTAATAGTCATACTTGAATCATTTACAATAATTTTGCAAAAATTGGGATTACAATGATGAAATTGACTCAAAAAAAGTATGTTCGTTGCTATATACTCTGCTTCTCGGACTGTTGACATGTACATGGTCAACATATGGCTCTCCATGGGGACACATTGCTTCATTGAAGAAAAGTGAGAATCCAGAGTCTTGTATCCAAGAAAACAAAAAAACATTAGGCAAATATGCACTCTAAATCAAAGTCATCATATATAATCTATTGAAATAGAAATCCTATTCTAACAATGAAACTTAACAACATAAAACATAAATGTTGAAATGAAAACTATCTAATGACAGAAATAAAATTATATTCTAATGAAACTTATCTAAGGGAGTAGGGTTAGAGATACAATGCAAAGGATGCCCTATGGCATCATATGTCATCCCTGTGGCTTAATCTGGGGAACTTGCTTGCTAACAAGTGGATCCATTGGCTGCTTACCTGATGTTTCTTGTTAAATCCTGGTTCTCTTAGGCTAATGAAGGTCTTTAATGTCATATGGCATACTCTCATCAAATCTCTTCCTCTTTCCCCTTTTGTTCATGAAGTGTGATGAATTGGAACCTTGGGTTTGTTCTGTATAGGCTCAAAAAGGTTACTCACTACTAAATTGTATTATGTAGGACGATCTTGGATCTCCACACCATCAGGCCTCCTTGGGTTTTCAACATGATGCCTTCTTTCAACTTCTCAGTATAATCTAACCATACCACCTTCTGTTGCGGGGATAGTGGTGTATGATAGGTCCAATTGAATACATCCTCTGAGATTTGCTGCGAGCTTTCGAGATAAGAGGGTTCAAACAACTTTACATCTTAGGGCTTCCCTAAATTGCAAATTTTGTGGTAATTTTACCAATGATGTAATCAATAAATGCAATATAAACCACAATTGAGTGAAGATATTCACTATTAAAGTATTTTTTGAATTTTTTTTTAAGGAATCATTTTTTAAGATATATGATCTTTTAGGGTTTTTATATTCAAGACTAATTACAAACATACAAAAAAAAATTCAGGAAAATTTGAGATTTAAATTTTCGTAAATAAAATGATTGCAAGTTGTTGGAATAAGGATATAATCCTTTTTCCACAAAAATCAAGGGCAAGGAAATATGTCCTCTCTTGATTTGGCATCTCAATGCTTGAAGTTTTGAAACACTAGGTGGAACACCACGGATACAACCCTAGCATCCAAAACAAGACAAGTAATAAAACCAAAATTCCACCAAGAGGGCCTTCCATGAAGAGAATCCCCCAACCAAGCAATCAACAATTATTGACGACAAGGTTATTTAACTCTAGAGGGGAGAGTGAATCGTGTCCCAAAAGAGAACAACAATACCTTGAATGAATTAAGAGAAAGTGTGAAGTGAACCCTAGATCTCTTCTTCCAAGGCTCCTTCAATCTATTAACTTAGTTTTGCAATAACTTCATGTTGCTCCAAAATTTTTCTTTGAAAAATATTTGATCAACCAAACAAAAGAAGAGAATTCACATGTACACACTTTTGTCTCATGAAAAAATTCACATTGTATTAGATAGCTCAACAAGTTCACAATGATTTTCCAAGGAGGATAAGGCCTATTTATAAATAAGGCTCTTCAAAATATCCTCCTTAGTCTCCCACAAAATACATAACTTGCCATCTGCAAAAGCTTAAAAGTTAAGAAAATTATTTTTCAAATTTTACATTGGAAACGAGTACGAGTTTCTGAAACGGGAACGAGTACGAAACGTGTCTCACCCTCCCCCCCCCCC